>JAQFYQ010004076.1:0-10166 GCA_034694885.1 Buchholzia appendiculata | reverse complement strand
GGGGGTACAGGTCAAAAAAAATTTCGCTCGCTTCGCTCGCAAAATTTTGTACCCCCCACTTTTAAAACCGTGGCGCCACCCTTGATAATATGTTATATAAATTCTACAAATGTATAAATTTCTTAAATGTATAAATTAATTTTTATAAAGTGTTACAAATTAGAAGAAATAAAAGTATTTCTAAAACGTACTTCTAAAGTATGCTAGACCACGTAAGGAAGATCATTTATTTTTAAGCCGCTCGTACTACTATGATGGCTATATCACTTCAAGTGAACTGAAAAGTAAATATTTTCATTGGATTACTAGGCCGTTGCACTGAACTCAATCGCGTACAAATGTAAGCAATATAAACGTGTCAGCAACAATAAAACCAGCGATCGATACAGAATTTCAATTAAACGAAATCGAAAAGAATCAATGCTATCCAAAAATTGCGTCCAAAAAATTACTACTTGAAAACTAATTATCTTAAAACTATTAATTACTTTATATAAAGTACATGCAGTAGAACTACCTGATGTTCGAATGGTTTGTATGGACAGTTTCCTCTCGAGTCCCTGGATCCTGTTCGTGAGAACCACCTGCACCTCGTACAAACTGTCTGCCCTAAGATGCCGAAGTACTGTCCAACTGTCACCCAGGTGATCTGCGGTTGTTTTCCAAGTATCATCGTCTACAAACAAAGCAACTGGTCAAGAATTGTGCCCATTGTGCACTTTATGTTGTCCACTGCACTGTATGTTGTGACAGTAATTACACTGCACATAGTATACTGCATATAGTGCAGTGTACTATGTGCACTGTGCAGTGTACTATGTGCAGTGTACCATGTGCAGTGCATATTGTGCAGTATGAGCGACATCGTTGTTTATTGAACAGAACGGTGAACCTGATTTTCATCCATCTTTTCAACAAGAAATGCGAATTCTAAGCTAAAACTCTAGTAGCTTATGTTGTAATATTTCCAAACCTGCAATAATCCATTTGAGATAACCCGAATATACGTACGCTTTGGATGTAGTATACCTTTTCATCCCAAAACTTTTCATCCCCGAAACTGTTCATTGTCTGCACATGAATGACACAGGATGAATTATCTATGGTGTAACCTATTATAACGCCTATGATAAAACTATACATTCCATTTTTTAATGTTGTAATAACAAAATAATAAAAAACCGGAACAGAGGTATTGTGCACCATATCATCATGACGTCATATTTTTTTGAACCAGTAACTCAACAAATCGCGCGTACCTTTCAGCCTGTACGTCACGTGATATGCCACCTGGTCGTCATTGGTTACGTTGACAGGTATGACTGCTATCGAATCAGAGTCGACGGGGAGTAACTGGAAAACCCCGTGAAGGGCTTTTCCTGTCGTAACACAAAACATAATTACAAAGGAATTATACGTGATAAGCTATCAAGATGAAATACTTAATAATAAGTAACGTAAGAAGCAAAACAAGTAGGGTAGGTAGAATACAGACTTCATAAATATATGGCTCGCAAGCAACACAGCGTATAGTGGTCACATTTATACTACATTTAAATTAATAAATATCTGAAGTAAAGTCGTCACACACTCACAGTTTACTTTGATTACAATTGTCCGAATCAATCTCATGGCCGTGTTGTACTAATTGACGCCTATCGTACGGTGTGGTAGGGGTAAAAATGCTTAACAAACTTCTATTTTTGTTAACTCTTGTGCCATCTGTTAACATTTGTTTTTAAAATTCAACCAATAATACATGGATAAATCTATTCACGGCCTGTTCCCTGAAATTTTATGATTGAAATTTAAATCTTGCGTAAATTAATGTTATTGTTCTTGCTCGAATAATTTGCATTGAAAGTGATGAATTTCTTCTAGATATCGCAATGAAACCGCTGCTGCTGTAGCGCACCTTTAAGTTCTGAATTTCATGTACAAATAGGATTGTCATCCGCAGGTGATATATCGCAGTAATAACTTATGCTTGTATATGTTATGGAAGAATGTGGTGACAGGTGCTTTCAGCGAAAGCATCGAGTTGATAACGTGAGCATGAACGTAGATACTAGTGGGATAACGGTTAGTAAACTGGACACGTTAGTTGTGAACCCGTGGTTCAATTCCCGGTGTTCACACCGGCGTAGTTCACACGTTTTGCCCTTTCAATGTTCGATATCAAGCTTCAAATATCTGGTACGAGTATGATATGACAATACCTAGCAATTTATCAAATTTCCACCTTACTATATTATACAGAGTAACATGCAGCAGTACAAGCTCTATACTCTACATTATTGAAGCAATCATCATTTTTTTGTGCACACCAATAGCATTTATTACAATGTTGTTATAAATAAATGAAACCTACCTTGCGGAATGGTGATCATTACGAGTTGCGTTGGACTTAACTTGGTGATGTCATCAACGTAGAGATTCCTTGCAAAGAGGCGCATCTCGTACAGACTTCCTCCCGCGCCCGTGCGTTCAATCACCGCCGACCAGACTACCGTGACGTCATGCGACGTTGACGCTCTGACGTCATGCGACGTTAATGATGTGACGTCATACGGCGCTGTGTTCCGCTTCCATAGATGAGATTCTCTACTTGCCTGTTCCGGTTTGAGGGAAGAGTCTTTCAGTCTAAAGGTGTCGTTGGTTGTTCTCCACATAGCTTCACCTGTGGCAATGTTTCGACATTCAGTATGGAGATATTTCAATAAAAAAACTAGGCCCAAGTCTTTTCAAAGTGTAGACGATAGAGATCAGCGCAATGCGAACTGATAAATAAAAATAATTCTAGCTGATAAAGCGATTTTTTACATTATCATTCAAAGCAATGTAATAATGTTACAATGGTAGTAATTTTAATGATAATTATAAGTCTACGATCGGTAAATAATTATTACACATGATTTAATTATTTGAAATGTAGTAATAATCTAATATAAAATAAGAGCCGTAATCATAACATAGAAATGAGTAACGGGAGAACACTTAAGTCTATCCTCTGTATAAATAATCTGCGAAAATCTGAACATTACTTACTAATTTATAATAATAATAAAAATTACGTGATTTATAAAATTTAATGAGGAGGGATTGTAAAAGAGAACGTGGAGAGCTTGGGTGCCAAAAACCTGCCAGAAGGAAGGTGCATACAACCAATGGTTGGCCACTTTTGTTTACAAATGCTGCCTGATAGAATATAATCACTTGTCATGCTATTGCTATTGCTACTTGCTTAGTTACAACTCATACGTCTCGCATGGACAAAAGAGCAACGACGAGAAAGTAAGCAGCTGTTGAGCTTTAGTGCGGTGCACTGCAGCTCAGTTCAAAAACCTCGCTCGTCTGTTTTCTTTGCAGCGAAGCTTTTCAACTCAATAAAGTAGTCATTGATCAAAAACGCAGTTGCTTTACAAGCGTGCAATGCACGTGTATTTCAATGCGCGTACATTTCAAGAGCAGGTTCTCAAATAATACTCAAATCAGGTCTTCATATGCTTTTAACGCTGTGTTTCCATCCCTGCAGTGTATATAGCTCTTGAACAGATTTGCACAAAGCACTAATTGTTTTTCGTTCGTTAGCAAGCACAAACAGAGAAGCAATAAACGATTCCGAAGAGAAATATTACTTCTTTCTTATAAAACATTATAATTTATAAAGAACAAATGTGTATTTATGCATCATAGCACACCACGTTGAGATAATAAATATTCTTCAGCATATAGTGGAAAAGACAACTTCTGAGCACGAGTGATGCTGATTAGTATTAGATATATATGTTTAATTGACGCACATACGTATATTTAATGTAGGCCATATGTATGTAATATGCACTTTTAACGCAGCACGCGATGTTAATGTAAAACCCTGAAAATTGTAGGTATATATAAATATTTATATTTATATATCACACGGCTAAATAGTTTACTAAACTTCCGATTAATAGTTTACTTTTTTACCAAATTTCCGGTATTGAAGGAGACATTTGTATTCACTCCAATCTAGGTCTTTCCAAGACCATGTGACGTTGATTTGATTCCCTCCAAGATATTCGGCAGACATGTAAGGAACGGTGAGCTCTGTAACAAATGCATCAATAGCGGCCAAAATGTTCGAACAATTTCAATCTAGGAATTTGTTGTATAGCGCATGGTTTCTAAAAGTTCAATCATCTTTTGTAACTATAGTAAGCATACAGGTGAATTAATAACTAGAATTAATAACTGTCAATTCTATATTTGAGCCTAAATAGTAAGATTCGTTTTTGGACTACGCAATTTGTTTGATTAACTTATTAAAGATTATTCCGACTGTTACACTAAATTTTAAATAGTTTGAACCATTTCAAGATGCATTATTTGAATGGGTTTGAGAATACGCGGCAATACATTGCCTCGGCATTCAGCACGGACTGACGGCGCAACACAATTATACAATTGTTCTATGTCTATTGATTCCAATTAGCTTTTTTGACTAATTTGTTATTTGTTCAATTCTGAACAATAATTTGACTTGATTGTGATGATTGCGACGATGATTTAGATAAGAATGACAATGAACATAATGACTGCTATTGATCGATAAAGACAATGATGAATTGTAACGTTGTTGAAAGTATGATGACCACGATGGAAAGTACGCTGACATCTCTCGCCGCGTAGACGCTGACGTCATTGCAATTAACCATAAAACTTAATAGCTATTTGAGCAAATTTTATAGGCGACATTAATCTATTCCTTTACATTATTCAATTTCAATTGCGATACACCTAGTACTAGAGATTGAATGAAATAAACCAATTTTTTTGCCTCGATCAGGAGAAGTTTTTCCGTCGATAAACTTTGGGGCACCGCGTCCAGCCTCATTGAAAGCCCACACAGTCAATCGATACAGAGTGTCTGACTTCAGCGAAGTCCAGGTATGTTGAAGCGAAGCGTTTTCTTTCGAACTGAGTTCCATCATTTTCTTAACCGGAGCAGCACCAGAATATTCTTCATCGACAGCTAAACATATCTGAACATATTGTTATAATTGAAATAAATGTTTTGAAGGCAAGTCAAGTATAAATCTCGTCGGTAATTTCTTCAAAATTATTTGTAATTATTTGGTAATTTCTTCAAAATTATTTGGTAATTTCTTCAAAATTTGTTTCATCATAACGGGATTTAAAACTTGATCGGCAGAAGGAGTCAGGCACTGCGGGTTCTACGTCATGAATTCGCTTCCACTTGAAACTACTAGTAGAACAAATCTAGCAGCACACTCAACACGTCTCTCCTCAACAGATAAATCATCGGATTGATTGTACACTGTTGTTAGCGCTCTGGAGACGACTTCGTTGAGGGAATTGTTAATTTTTGACTGACTTAGTTACTTTATTTCCTTACTTTCTACCTTCCTTCCTTACTTTCTTATTTCGAAAACTATCTATAAATGAAGATGTCTCAACCAATTAGCTAAAGCCCCTTACAGTTACTCAATGCAACAGCATAAAAACCCACCAGACCGACAATAATCGTTGTCGACAAAACTGAATATTGTTTACACAAATATAAACTTTATTGACATAATAATATATTATCGGTTACCATAGCAAGAGAGAGTGTATCCGTCTAGTGGTCCATTCGTCTGCCGGGGTGGTGACCAGGTTAGGATGATAAAAGTGGATCCGCGGTGTATTAGCTGCAGGTCAGTGACGCTCTCTGGAACTATTCAACAATGCAGACTGCAGTGTAAAAGTAATCAATTCCATTTCAGAAATTTTATAAGCAAAACCCTTTCTTGGCGTACTTGAAATACGTAATAATGGTTTTGTGCAAGATCATTGAAACTGAGAGAGCATACAGACTGGCACTTCGTCGATTAATGTCAGTTAAAGAGGCTTCATGAAAGCATGCGCATTGCATAAGTCAGAAACTAAGGATATGAATCGTCTCACTCAATATAGACGCATAGGATAATAGTATTTGTGATATTTGTTTAAAATGCAGATAATTTCTTTTGTGTTCTACAGCGCCTGGCGACGCTCCGACTGGTAGTTTAATAATTCAGATTTTATTGTGTCAACATTAAGCGTTTGCACAAGAAATGAATTTATTGTAATGGAAATGGTGTTAATTTGATAACTTGGTTTATTGCATAATTATTCAGTTAAATCTCATCCTATGTATTGCCGAACTCACCATCCTGGCGAGTCATGAAGTTGACGGTCTCACTGGGAGGACCCTCGTGCCCTGCCGTAAGGACGACAACGAACGCGCTGATATTTGTAAAAGCAGGGAGACCATCGATCATCGCCGACTCAGACGATTTCTGTTGAAATTTAGAAGATAGCTTAGATTTCGAGTCCGTGGTTTTACCAATCTTTGACCTGTCTTGACCTTGAACCGAGCCGTTGTTCAGTGGGGAACGGTGGCACCAGATTTGATCGCTGTATATAATGCTGTACTCGTGGACGTCACTGCCGCCGTGCAAACCACCAGTTGACTTCTCGCGTTGCAAGGGCGAAGGATTGCTCCAATACCGAATCTGCATCATTCATGCTAGCTAAGAGATTTCTGATTTATGTTTTCAAACGAAATGCATGATTACGTACAACCGGTTCGGCTAGTTTTGGTATACACCAAGCCAATTTTAAAAAGTGTGTCAATATTTACAAGTGTATCAATATAGTGATATACAAGAATAGGAGATAGTAGTCACTTTGAACTGTTTTCAAAGCATAGTGAGCATAATTTATAGCATTCTACAGTCAACAAACACAAAGGACAAACACACACATAGAGAGAGAGAGAGAGAGAGAGAGAGAGAGAGAGAGAAAGAGAGAGAGAGATACAGACAGACAGACAGTCAGAGAGAAAGAGATCTACAGACATACATACAAACAGATACATGTAAACACAGACATATGATGGCGAAAAGACAAGCACAGAGAAAATTTTAAGGTCAAATCCTCCAAGTGAACATTTTGAAAAAGGTCACAATTTTAAACGCCCCGAAACTAAATTCAGGCTATGACCCTGAATGTACTATATTTCGCGAAAATATAAGAAATAAATTAAGTATAAATAAATTTAATAGTGTGCATGTACAGTAGAGTTGTGGAAAATATTAAATATTCACTTAATGATTAAAGCAAGCCACTCTGGTAGGTGTTGTAGTTGAGTAATATGAGTGAAAAGACGCCGAGACCCAAGCCTGATCACGTGCAGGGAAAAATAGAAGGCTTTTAAATATTTCCCATGCTAAAGTATATGAAATTCAACAGTAATTGGATTTGCAATGTAAACGAGACGTAGATATTGCGCAGATTTTGACTGCTACTCCGACCATATTTTTAAAGATATGGCCCTGAAATTTCTTTTGCATCTTCTCAGACCAACTAACTATCACTCAAAGAAATTACATCAACTTCTGATTAAAAATAACAAAACGGTACCATATCGAGAAATAGCACCATCCGATCGCTTAACAACAGCACAAATCAACAAAAATTATGCAAATTTTGACTTTGAACTGCTACTACGACCCTATTTTTAAAGATATGGCCTCAAAATTTCTTGTGCAAGTCCTCAGACCAATTCACTATCACTCAAAGAAATTACATCAACATTTGATTAAAAATAACAAAACGGTACCATATCGAGAAATAGCACCATCCGATCGCTTAACAACATCACACATGAACAAAAATTGTGCCAATTTTGACTTTGAACTGCTAAGTAGTGAAAATGCAGTGATGATGGTTAGTGAGTGAAGCATGCAGTGATGATTTACTGTAAGTGACCACTCTTGACTTGAGCATGGCTTGATAAACTTGATATTAATGATTTGTCATATGATTTCCTTTTTGTAACGTCTCTTTCAATCAAGACATGATCAAGGTTTGAATTATTTTCCTGAGCTACCATGAGAATAAACTTTGCATGGTCACCGATACACAATAGTATGAAATTATAGCGAGCCACTAAATGTCTTGTATGCATTGCAAAATCGTCATTAAAAACTGAAAAATTTATTTAGTATTCCAAAATTTCAATTTAAATGCTCTAGTTTCTCCTAGGAGGGGAATTCATCTAGTTGAAAAGCCTTGTTTTGATTTGTTACTTGTTTCATAGATTATATTGAGTACCGGTATATAATACTCAATATAATCGGTATCGGTATGATCAAGGATAGTTATATTCAATTGTATAATATTGGGCCGACTAGGATTATATACAAAAGCGTATATAATGATAGTCGGCTATGATTCCGCATTTGACCAAATCACAAATTCAAAATAATTTTTTTTACATCACCTCATTATTCCCCCACTGGGATGTGATAAATACACCCCAGGAGGGAATTTCCACCTGGTTCGGAACTAATGCTCTAAAGTCTTGCTTTGTGGATATATCCATTAAGATATTAACTATAGACTTAGTTACCCATCTTTTACCCCTTCTCCCCATGTATGCAACCATACCAGTTCTTGCCCCTGTGTGCCCATGTATACTCTCACAGAAAATTACTACACTTTCAGTCTACTTGTTAAGTAAATGCAGGCCTATCATAAAAAACTCTGTGGTTTATTGTCCATACAGTGAAGTTATAGATTTTAAGACACCATAAAATATCCATAAACATTTATTAGGTATCAAAATCAATGCACCTCATGACAACAAAAATAAAACAACACAGCATACAATGGCCTATTACTCTAATATTAATTACTCTATCATGGCACTTGTTGGCATTGTTCAGTAATTGCCATGCATCAAGAAGTTAAAAAGAGTTTAGATTTCAATCATAGACAGGCAAAGAAATTATCCTGACAGAGGATGCAGACAGAATCTTGTCATTTAATTAGCTCCCTGGTCTTTAGCCCGCGCCCCCTGGTCATTTGAATCCCCCAGGGTATGTCATCTGCCCCCAGTCACCTACTCCTAGATTACGTAACTCCCCTCCATAATCATGATCACACTACATCAATCTCATCATCATCGTCGTCAGCATCAATTTCATCATCACTGACATCATCAAACTTTGTTATTAGTTTTGAAGGAAAAAATAATGAGGACTGTGTAATATTTGTATGCATGTATTGCATTATGTAATATTGCAAGGAGATGAACCTCGAGGCTACCGCCTGCGTTCATTAATCTCGATACGATACAGCGACAAAGATGATGCGGATGACGATGGCGATGAAAATGATGATTATATCAATGATAATAATGACAATGATAATACCGATGTTGATTATGATTATGATAATGATTACCATATTACAAGGAGTGAAAGGTTTTGAGGGTCCGCCTAAAATACGAAATGCGAAAATTTGCGATGACTGTTATGTGAAAAAATGTGCGAATCGAACCGGTTAAGAGGTGCCGACGAAACGCCTAATTTACAAAACGGAAAATGCGAAAAAAATATATTTAAATTAATTTCTAAATTGTTTTTCAAGCTTAATCAGCTTGAAAAACGCGTTCCATAATTCGATTGACACATTCCGACGATCTCATCCATGATTGACATCGATATCAATCGTGGATGAGACGAAACATAAAATAATGAAAATGGGAGATCTCTTTATGTCGACATGTTCTAACTGCCAAATTTTATGTAAAAACGTCATATTTTGAAAGTTTTGATCAAAATAGAATGTGTCGACCAACTTATCGAACGCGGAACGCCAGAGATTGAAAAACAATTTCAAAACAATTTTAAATATTTCACATTTTTCGTTTCACAGATTAGGCAGATGTATGTAAATCTAAACCAGTTTGATTTGCAAACATTTTAGCATATTAGTCATCGAAATTTTTCGCACTTTCGCATTTCGCGTTTTAGATTCATCCAGATTTTGACGGAGATGACAAATATTGTAAAGGGGCTAATAATGAGCCACCCTGGGGGGGGGCAAATGACCGGAGGGCTATTGACCCACGGGACTAATAACCGTTTACCGGGCTTATAGAACGTTTTGCCATCCTTTCATTCGTAAATTAACACCTTTTAAACAATTCTTTTTTACACCTGTTGAATGTTGATTTTTCTCATGCAGTGTACTAAAGTGTAAGAGAACCCAAATTTTCTTAAAACTATGCATGTTTCGGATCGCGTCACCCCCCCCCTGGGCCCCCCCCCGCCTTTACCAGGATATTTTCA
>JAQFYQ010004075.1:0-10169 GCA_034694885.1 Buchholzia appendiculata | reverse complement strand
TTGGGTACCTTTTCCTGGATAATGCTGTGCCATTAACTCTGTTTTGAAGACTGGGTACCTTTTCATGCGCGCGGTCACATATCTTTTAGTATTTACTATTATGTTGAGCTCAATACTGATGGCAAAACAGCACCAAAAAGTGCGTTTCTCAGAGTATGAGACAATACAGACAACAGATATTAACGGAGAAAAACGACCAAGTCAAAGAGAATAGAGTTGAGTAGATATCATGTACATCAATCAGCAGGGAAAAAAGTCAATTAGCAAAGGACCAGAGATTGAGCAGGCCTAAGTAAACACAGACATTGTTGCAAAGCTATAGCACAATACTACAATACTAATAAAGGCATTAAATTCGACACAGGCTTTAAATGAGGCATGAACGATATGTGACGAGAGCATTTGCTACAGATCCAGGACGAAATATGGTGGTTGTTAAATGTTGGGTTAATAATGTTGGAGTTGCTACAACTAAATCGGCTCCGTTTGCAATCATGGAATCGTCGAAGAAGCTCAGAACATATTGATCACTGGCACTGGATCAGTCTCCACTGATATATAGAACAAAGAACATAAGTTGCATTTAACATTGGATAAACTCCTGAGGAGCTGTTGAACTGATGATTTTGGTTGCTGCCTTGCAGAAGTTTATTCCAACTGAAATACTGCTAAGACTTTGGACAATCTTCTATTGAACAGATGGATTGTTCTGGCCTAAGAAGAATGAAACCGTATTGTTCATCATCCATCTAATGTCATCTAGTGACTTTGTCATCCTCTTAAAATAAGTTGAAGAGGATTGAATCTCATATGAGGATCTGTCACGAGATCTGTCAGACAAGAACATAGCTAAATCTACAATAGATCTTGCGAAAGGACAGATTTCTTAACAATTGAGAACTTATTTCACTAAAAATTATCCAAATGAGCCTTCAAATCATGCATGAATGTCATTACAATGAAGGTGCACCAATATATTATTTGTAAGATGTGCAGTGGTTGTCGAACTGCATGGATACATTTAGGTGACATTGTGTAACGTCAGTTACGTAACGTCAGTTACGCGATAAAACTGTGTACTAAAATTTAAGTTTTGAAGTGCAGACTGACTATCCTGATTTATTCAACCTTGACATGTTGTGGTAATACACAAATAAAAGCAGAGTCATATCTTAAGACATTTCAAAGTAATTTGTAAAACACCAATGCAACAAAATAGCTTGTCTGATTTTTGTAACGTCAGTTACGCCAATTATAATTGTTGATATTTCAGTCAGTTTCATATTTTCTCTGAACCTTTTTTCTCACAAAGCACTTGGTCTCCCTCTATATAAAAATAAGAAAAATGTGGCACTGAGCTTGTTACCTGAAAATAAATTACAATTTTTTTATCACAATTTTCTCTGAATGTAACGTCAGTTACGGTGGAATTGCCCCACATCGGAGAGTTCTTGACTGACTCGGTTGTAGACTGCTCTAAAAGTGCAATTTATGTGTAGAAATTAGAGTTGTGACTCGAGACCTCGGTCTTGGTCTCGAGGCGGTCTCGAGACCGATTTTTGCCGGTTTTGGTCGTGATCTCGAATCCTAAAGTCTTGGTCTTGGTCTTTGTCTCAAAGCATCGGTCTTGGTCTTGGTCTTGATCAAGACCAAGACCAACAAAAATTCATAACTGTGAAGCATTGTCATGAAGGTTTTTGTCAGTCATTCTTTCAATAAATTATTTCATCGTATGTGCAACGTTCAATTAATAGCCTGTCAAAATTGTTACTCCAAGCATGAATATTTTTATTAATATTTTTATTAATGCAGTTGTGCAGAAACCAATGTACTATCCCGTTGTTGTACTGTTGTACAGAAAGCAATGTACCATCCCGTTGTTGTGCTGTTGTACAGAAACCAGTGTACCATCCCGTTGTTGTACTGCTGTACAGAAAGCAATGTACCATCCCGTTGTTATGCTGTTGTACAGAAACCAGCGTACCATCCCGTTTTTCTACAGTTGTACAGAATGTAGTGCACCATCTCATTGTTGTACTGTTGTACAGAAAGCTATGAACTATGTTGTACTGTTGTAATGAATTGTCCCGTTGCTGTTGTAGAAGTACCGTCACTTTGAGTCGATCGCCAAGGCCCCAGTCGTCTCGAAGCAGCATCAGACAAACGTCTCGCTCAGCTTATCGAGTCAGCGCATCTCTGCATCATCGTCCCGTGACGCTTTGTCTCTCGGTCCAACTGTGGGTGAGACGTCGAGCCCACCAGGTGGTGTTGGTCAAAGGATAACCATTCCTTGTCTGGAGCTGATACCGGATGACAGCGTGGCTGCAGGTCGTTCCACCAGGAGATCGTCTCCGAAGAAACGAGGCAAGGGCAAGGTTGCGAAGCCTGTGAGTGCACCGTGCAGCGCGCAGGAGGAGCAGAGTGCGCCATGCAGCTCGCAGGAGGTGCAGAGTGCATCCGATGCTGAGCGGAGTTCATCGATCACGAGACAAAGTACGAGTAATGGAACCAGTGCGTCAGTGGCTGGTGGAGAAACCGTGCGAACTGTGCAAGAGCAAGCTGCTGTCGTCAGTGGCTTCGTACACGGAGCTTGCTGGAAACTTGTGGGAGAAACGAAATCAGTCGTGACTGAATCGATGACTGAGGTCGTAACTTATGACAACAAAGATAATACTTTGAGTAAAGATGATGAGGATGATGTGAGCGATAGGCTGTGCATAGAAGAGCACTGTGAAGAGGCTTTGGAAGAGCCAAAAGAGGCAGCAGGGACTCGGTGTGAAAGTATTTGCATGACATCAGAAAGTAAAGATTTGGTCGACTGCGTAAAGACTGGCAGCCCAGGTAGAGAGGAGTTTTGGGATGCCGGCGTGATGTCTCCAGAGTTCGTTGTACCTCTCAAGGTCAAGGAGTCGGACGGAATAGGTCGTGGGTTGACTGAAGAGATTCGAGAGAACAATGAAGCGTACCTATGCAATGCTAGTCTGATCGATCAAGTCGTTCTGTCGGCTGAATGTCTCGTTCCTAGTGTTGCAGGACACTTGACGTACATCGATGAAGAGACGCAACATGGATTTGAGCAGTGCACTAAGACACACGCTGGATTAGTGCAGAGTGGAGATACACAGGTTGGATTTGTGCAGTGTAATGATGCACTGGCTGGATTAGTGCAGTGTAGAGATGCACAGGTTGGATTTGTGCAGTGTACTGATGCACTGGCTGGATTTAATGGTATGTCTGCGACTACACAGTCCAGTGAGGAACCTAGGTCGAAGCATGTTGTTGACTTACTTTGTACAGGCTCGGAGTCTGTACAGAAAAGTTTGTGTAATGGTCGTACACGAAAAAGTGTGCCATCTCTACAAGAACTAGTACGATCTACAAGAGCCTTTAGTAGCGTGAATGAACCGTGCAACGTACAAGGCCTTCAGTCAGGTACAGCAGCAGTTGCTAGCACCAAGGACACAGATTACAATGCACGTTGCATTCAGTCAAGTGCAGCAGCAGTTGCTAGCACCAAGGACACAGATTACAATGCACGTTGCATTCAGTCAAGTGCAGCAGCAGTTGCAAGTGGACGTGTGCCTGAGAGCAGAGAACTTGTTGCAGAGAAAGACGTGGATCCGGTGAGTGAGGCTGAAGGTTGGAAGATGGGTCCATGTTTCCCAGCTGTACTGAAAGTAAAGGAGGAGAAGAGTGATGTAGAGATTGCTGCTGGAAGCATTGCCATGACAACGTCAGCGTCGTCAGTCGTGAGAGGTGTGCGCTCAAAGAACAAGAGTGCATGCGCAAGTGACAAGAGTGCATGCGCAAGTGACAGAAGTTCTCGCGCCAGTGACAGAAGTTCTCGCGCAATCGATAGAAGTACACGCGCAAGCGACAGAAGTGCCCACGCAATTGATGGAAGTGCCCACGCAATCGATGGAAGTGCCCACGCAAGCAACGAAAGTGCAAGCGCAATCGATAGAAGTGCACATGCAATCGATGGAAGTGCACACGCAAGCGACAGAAGTGCACGCACAATCGATAGAAGTGCCCATGCAATCGATAGAAGTGCCCACGTAAGCAACGAAAGTGCAAGCACAATCGATAGAAGTGCACACACAAGTGACAGAACTCGCAAAAGCAACGAAAGTACCTACACTGCAATCGATAGAAGTTCTGACAGAAGTGCACGCGCAAATGTTAGAAGTGCAAGCACAATCGATAGAAGTTCTCGCAAAAGCGACAGAAGTGCACGCGCAAGCGGCAGAACGCGGTCAGCTAAAGCGCCCCTTGAGGCTTCAAATGAAGTCGTCGTCAGAGGAACTTCTGCCACTAGGAGAAACAAACAAAATGAGATGACATCCGTTGATAAAAGTAATGGTGTGAAGCAGGAGAGTGGCAAGCTTGCGCCGTGCACGAAATTACCTCTGCTTGATGTGCGTGTGCATTGTAAGCAGTGGAGAGTTTTGTGGAATGAAGTAAATAAAGCTAAAGGAAAGTCAGATTTGCATAGTGAACAGAATCGTGCTCTGTCAAAAAAAGTTGCTTCTACTGCGCCGCAGATCGAATCTAAAAGAAAAAGTTCGGTTGTCAAAACTGAGAATGATGTCAAAAAGGAAGTCGCTTTTGTTCGGAATATGAATGGGAATAGCCTTAAAAATGCTCATTCTGTAGATAATGAAAAATCGAGGCGAAGACTTTGGAACCTTGTTCCGGAACAAGATGCCAGCAAGAAGGCTATTGGGCCGAATGGGCGTCAGAGCACGATGAGGAAGAAATCTGATTGTTCTGGGATCATGGTGAAGTCTGGAGGCCGCAAGAAGCGAGTAGGAAGTAAAGACGTTGATAAAGTTAGCATAACTAAGGGCGTTGTACAAGCTTGCAATGATGACGTGTCGAGAAAGAGAAAATCCACATCACAGGATCAGCGTGATGTCGCTGCTGGAAATGACTTGCTGCCCGTGAAGAAGAAGATGAGATTTGAAGCAGACGTAGAGATAGTGGAAGCAGAGGACTCTCCGGTCAGGGACAGACTTCGAATAAGGTCAGTGGTCAATGAGGGACTGCCACCAAGGTCAGTGGACAAGAAAAAACTGCCACCAAGGTCAGTGGACAAGGAAAAGCCGTCAAGGTCACTGGACAAGGAAAAGCCGTCAAGGTCAGTGAACAAGGAAAAGCCGTCAAGGTCACTGGACAAGGAAAAGCCGTCATCAAAGTCACTGGACAAGGAAAAGCCGTCATCAAAGTCATTGGACAAGGAAAAGCCGTCACCAAGGTCAAAGGACAAGGAGAAACCGTCACTAAGGCCAATGGACAAAGGAAAGCCACAAAAGCCGCCACTACCAGTAAGAAAACTACCACTAAAGTCAGTGGACATGAACGGTAGATTTGGTGAAGTCGAGAGAACAGTGTCTGATTGGTTGGAGCAGAAACCAATAGCAGCATGTCGAGCGAGCAAGGCCCATGATGATTGCAGTGGATCTGAAAGTGACTCAGTTATTTTTGTATCTACTAGTCGCAGCACTAGAAGCAAGTCTGCCGTACAGACGCCCTCTATACCTGCATCTACACCTGCTCCACAGTCGCACAGTAAGGTCAGCAGAATGATCGACGTCTCCATGTCAGCGCCGGCTGCTCGGCTCACGTCATCAAACCGAGGTGCACCAGACCGAACAACTGCCCGTGTCCTTGGAAATGATCAACGGTCTTTGAGGATGAGGAATGTGTCCAGTCAGACTGATCCAGTGACCATATTTGTCGGTGATGTGGCGCCTATGTTGCAGAAACTCCGTGAGCTTGCTGACCGACCGGATGACATCATCACATCCTCCGAGTCGAACATCTTCACCTTTGACTCGACGCTGTTCCCAGCCGCTCAGTGCAGAGCTGATGGTTGGTCAGCTCATGGACAGCCTATGGATCAACCGGATGTAGAGTACTTTCCTCTCGACGTCAAGCCGGAGTTCTTCGATTGGTCGACACCGACGAGTAGTGAGTCGAGTGTGGAGCAAAGAGGAAAGAAAAGTCGTACGACATCAGACAAGAAGGTATTTACCCTATACTCTATTGGATGTCGTGTTTATAATTCTTACTTTTAGGTTGCTTAGAGCATGCGTCTAATGTTTGTTTTGTGCAAGCTACTGCTATTTGTTTTACTTTTACTTACTTCTATTGGTTTAGTGCATGCTACTGGGAATGGTGCTTGTTTGTGCATGTGATTGCTTGTTTATTTGGTGCATGCTTGTTTACTTGGTGCAAGTAACTGCTTGTTTACTTGGTGCATGTGACTGCTTGTTCACTTGGTGCGTGTGACTGCTTGTTTACTTGGTGCAAGTGATTGCTTGTTCACTTGGTGCGTGTGACTGCTTGTTTACTTGGTGCATGTGACTGCTTGTTTACTTGGTGCATTTGACTGCTTGTTCACTTGGTGCATGTGACTGCTTGTTTACTTGGTGCGTGTGACTGCTTGTTCACTTGGTGCATGTGACTGCTTGTTTACTTGGTGCGTGTGACTGCTTTATTGAATTGGTGCATGGACAGCCTAGTCTGGGAAAATGGTTCTTTTGTAGACGTGTTTTGATTGTTGTGGAAATGTGATGAATGTGATAATGAAGCTTGAACAGGTTCGTAAGGTAGTCGTTGCGTAGACGGGCTTGTAATAAAAGCGTTTGATGTTTGAAGGCAAACAAACTGTTTCTGATTTGCTTATTACTAATCTGATGAGCATAAATATCCACGGAGGACAGTGAATCCTATAAGTTTCTCAATCTGGACTGTCTGGATCACATCATGTGATCGGCTTCAAAATGTGACATATTTAAACAAGTTGTTCAGGCATTGATGCCGAGCTGATGCAACATTCTATAAAGTTCTAGAGTGATGATAGTGATAATGCAGCTTTGTGCATATAAGATTTGACGCACTACAGTTATATAGACATTTCACTTACCCGCCATGTTCCTCTTTGTTCCTCCATGTGCTTGACAAGACGAGCAGTGAGATCTTGCAGTGAGATTGTTTGTGTCAAGAAAGGCATCCGGCTGAAATGTTTACTTAATGGAAAGCAACAGCTGCTGTGTAGTTCCAACTGGAATAGCCGTAGATCAATTGAGCATATTGTGCCGTAGCTACTTTCTGGTGCGGCTAAGGACAACTTTGGTGACATTCAGTCCTGACACGGAAGCACGGGTGACGTCATGTGACATGAACACTCATGAAACATCATCACGAGAAGAGTTGTGGAAATATCTTGTAAGAAAGGTTTAAAATCAGACGAGAGAACATCAGAGGTGTAAAGCTAATCCGACAACTTCAAGTCACAATTATTTACTTTTGCTATCATATTATATGATTGACAAATAATTCCTCTGTCGTTCAGTGATGATAAATTTGTTAGTGAATGAAAGATTTGTCTGCCTTTCATTGTTGATACATTTGTTGGTGAATGAATGATTTTTGTCATATATTTATGATTCATATGTTTGTGAAGGATTCCTCTGTTATCCATTAAAGAATCATTTGTGATTCAGGGAATTATTCCTCTGTTATTCGTCGATGATACATTTGTCCATGGATGAATGATTCATCTGAACTTTCTTTGAAAGTCTTTTGTTTTGTCTTGTATTCAGAATAACCTTGCAAATACATACATTGTGTGAATTGTATTGTTGTATTGTTATCATTGTTTTTAAGGGCAAGAATCAGGCAAAGGAGAAATCTAAGACCAAGGCGTCACAGAAAAGGAAGAGAAGTTGTTCAACAGATGCGAGTGACTGTGGTAAGAAGAAGCGTCGCAAGATGTCTGGAGTGTGTGATGATATGATAAGTCCTCCATCTGGAGTGACTGTCAAGACGGAGTTGCCCTCGGAGCAGGATTTCTTTGCCTATCTGTGTCGCAACCCGGTCGCATCTTGTACCACACCCGTGGCTGCAAGTACGGGCGTAAGTGGGCCGGTAAAGCAATCTGCTAGCATGGGCGTAAGTGGGCAGGTAAAGCAATCTGCTAGCATGAATAATGAAGAAGTTCCTGCTGGTAAAGAAAAGTCAAGGCAAGACAGTTTGTTGCAAGAAGCATTGAAGTTATCAAACGTTGCAGTCTCTGCTGAACCCCAGATACTCAGTGCTTCTGATCTTGCTCGTGTTGGAAGTAGGTTTGAGAGTGCTACAAGTTTTCACCCTCCATCTCGTGTTGATGCCGCCGATGTCATCTGGTCGGACAATGATGAAGTTCTGACGATCAGTTCTGAAGATGAGGACGACGCTGAAACACGACGAAGTGTCATGCCATCATTGATGGCCGTACATGTAAAGAAAGAATGGCCGGATATTCCTCCAGATTTGTCACTGAACCCGTCTACTAGCAGACGTCGTGGGTCAAGCTATTTGACTGCAGGTCTTGATTCTGATAGAAATCTTGCTTTGGCTAATGAAGATCCGTCAGGCAGACAGGGTCCTGATCTGGGCACTGATGCTTGTGCTGGTTTAGGCGCTGACGCTGGTAAAGATGTCGTAGAAGGAGGTTCTTGTCTACGAGGTGGAAGATTAGAGGACGGTCGCCAAGTAATGACTGGTGAAGTGCCATCATGTGAAAGCAGAGGTCACCGAACCAGGGGAGGTCCAAGGACTCGAGGAGGTCCTCAAACCCGTGGCGGCTCGAAGGCTCCTTGTAGAAATAAGGCTGAGATGAGTACTATGCCCTTGCTCGTCGCCTACAGTCCATCTTTGAATGCCAGCAAGATGTTCGAGAGAGAAATAACAAACTCTAAAGATGAGTGTCCGAGTGTACCGTTGAGATGTACGTCAACTAGAGGTGGCGGTAGACGTGGAAGGTCATTAGTCAAGTATTGATGGACCACAACGGTTGTCCAACTAAAATCTCTAAATGTGACAGACTGTGTTAGAATGTGACACCTGTGTTTGTCAATGTGACACTTGTGTTCGTCAATGTGACACTTGTGTTTGTCAATGTGACACTTGTGCTTACCAATGTGACACTTGTGTTTGTCATTGTGACACTTGTGTTTGTCATTGTGACACTTGTGTTTGTCATTGTGACACTTGTGTTTGTCAATGTGACAGACTGTGTTCCTGTACAGACTCATTGTTTTTAACTGAGGTACAGACTCGTCTGAACTGAGGTACAGACTCATTGTCTGAACTGAGGTACAGACTCGTCTGAACTGAAGTACAGACTCATTGTCTGAACTGAGGTACAGACTCATTGTATGAACTGAGGTACAGACTCATTGTATGAACTAAGCTGAGGCAGTGGCGCAGACTCGTTTCCTTGTTGTATTAGACTCTAACATCTTTGTTTCTACTTACAAATATGAATAGATCTGTTCTTATTAACTTCTAAGCTTGTACTTGTTTCTGTACATTGTACTCTCTCTGTCTATCTCTGTCTCTCTCTCTCTCTGTCTCTCTCTCTCTTGCACAAATCTGTCTAATAGTTGCAGTAATCAATTGTTTTAAATCCTGCTCGCTCTATCTCTCACTGTCTGTCTGTCTTTCTGTGTGTGTGTCTGTCTACTTGATGATTTATAAGTACAGATGTTTGACGTGAAGAGACACTACTACTATTACATGCTTAATGAGCGATACTTGTAAATACTTGCAGTTGTTTCTAGTTAGGTTTGACATTCATTTTGTCACTTGAATTGAAAGCTGTTCAGCAGAGTTGTTACGATTACAGTAATTTTGTAACTTAGCATTAAATCTGTACTTTACTGTAGTCTTATAGAATTGTTCTGATTATGCTTGAAATACAAATGTTAATTCTCGGAAATGGGGTCACACCATGCGACCCCATTTCCAAGAATTAACATTTGTATTTCAAGAATTTGTTTGTTTTGTTATGGTTGTTAAGATGTGCTTTTGTGTATTTTATTTTGAGTTCAATACTGAACCTTTCCTGTAAACATACCTCATAATGGTGCAGGCTATAGATTTATTGATTTGATGAGCTACCATTACACAAGATCCCAGGGCACTGCAAGACTAAATGTTTATGTTTCATATTTTATCTGCTTATGTTGTACCGTTAAACCACATAATAGGCTAAGTGCTGCATTCGCTTAGCTGCAACGAGTCTAGCACTCGCTCAGCTGTAACGAGTCTAGCACTCGCTCAGCTGTAACGAGTCTAGCACTCGCTCAGCTGTAACGAGTCTAGCACTCGCTCAGCTG
>JAQFYQ010004074.1:0-10170 GCA_034694885.1 Buchholzia appendiculata | reverse complement strand
TTGCCCCCCCCCCCCACAAAATTAGTATTAATCAAAATTCTGAAAGCAAAAATTGGAGCAAATGAAACAATTGATGAACATTAAATTATTTTTGAATTAAGTTTACATATGACATCCTATTAATCTGTGGTGCAAAACAATCAGTTGATACTGTATTGTCGTTTCTCCCTACAATTTGCACTGTAGATAAAAAGCTTTGGGATAATATGACGGCTTGTGAGGCTCAGTGTGGATTTAATATGCCTCAGGATAAGCGACAAAGATGAAAGTTTTTTCTCGGAACCTGGAAATGGATAAGGGTTTCACAGGAACAGATGGCGATACGTTGAATGTTGTTGACTTGTATGGAAAGATGTACTTCGAGGCAGTGGACACTGTTATGGCAGAGCTTTGAGAACGATTTGTTCAGCCGGGTTTTACAATGTTCACAAAACTTGAAAATGCACTGATTAAGCAAGACTTAACCGATATAAGTTCATTTGTAGCTCATAAAGCATTGATCAGGAGAGACTTTGACGCAGTTGGCAATGTTTAAGCAGTTGCCTACGTCATGCACACAGCTGATAGCATGGTGAAAAGATTCCAGAATCTCGCGACTGAAACACAGAGTTTATTTCCCTAACTGGAAACTATTCTTCACTTACTACCATGGCCATCCTTGCATCTTCAGCTAATGCCGAAAGATCTCTTTATCTGTTGAGGCGCCTAATGACTTATCTTTGGTCGACTATGACAAGACTTAGTGGTCTGAGTCACTTAAGCATCTTGCATGCCTATCAAGATACAGTTGATAGGAATGCCGCAAGAACTCTCAGTTGTCCAAGCATCCGGAACAAGTACGGTGCGGGTGGGTTTTCTTATTCCGGTCCCTCAGCCTGGAATAGCTTATCGCTTGACACTCGTGAGGCAGCGACGTTTGGCGTCTTTAAGTCCAAGCTCATGACGGAACTCTTCTTACTTTCATATGACTGTCGATGCTAGTTTTTATGTGTTTTTCTACTGTTTTTGCTTAACTTGGGTTTTGACTTTTGTAAAGTACCCTAGAATTGTTTTAATTTGTTATGGTGCTATATAAGTTGGCCTGATTATTATTATTATTACTATTGATAATATTAATGTTGACTCGCTTGCAAATGCAAATGTCTTTGTAAATAGTGGTAATCGGCGATCGGTATTTGGTGGTTCTATAACACTTGATCCCGGCGACACTTAATACCGCGACATTTAAACCCGGACACTTCATCCAGCCAACACTTAAACCCGGCGATAGTTGATCCCGGCGACGCTTAATGCCGCCCCATTTAAACCCGAACACATCATCCCGCCGGCACTTAAACCCGGAGACAGATGACCCGGACACAGAGACACTAAGTTCGACATAGTGTACCTTGCACACTTAGTTTATATTGGTTGACTGAGTATTTTTATATTTTTTCTTGTTTTGTTATTGACTGTTTATTTTGTTTAACACTTTTTTCTGACAAGTTGTGACAAGGTCGTCAGCCACCAAATGACAACATTATGTATTAAACACAGGGTCTGCGTAACTAAATAAATAGTAATCTAGCTATCGTGCAAGCATTCAACCGTGGCGTTGCTTGTGGTAGAGATAACAAAGGTCTAAATGGTCGATAACAACTGTCGCAGTATTAAATGTTTCAGGCACAGCTGTAGTTAGGTATGTGTGGGGGACGGGTTCCGGGTTATAAATCTCACCCCCCCCCCAAAAAAAAAAAAAAAATCTCGGTATTAAGTGTCCTAGTTACTAACTGTCGTCGGGATAACTGTCGTAGAGATTAATTGTCGTGGTATTAAATGTCCTAGGCATTAACTGTCGCCAGGATTAACTGTCGTATGGATTTTGTGTCGCGGGATTAAGTGTCCGGGATTAAGTGTCGCGGTTTTAAGTGTCGTGGGATTATGTGTTGCGATACCGTATCTGGTACATCAAGTACATAATATCTTATTCTATAGATATTTGTTCATATCTTTGTAGAATTCAGAGTCTGACAGATTATGTGTAAAAAAGAAGAAAATCTGCAGAATCAATCAGTTGAATTTAATATGTTGAATTATGAAATCGTGTTCTTGACGCTAACTTGAGTTAATTTAACTGGAGTTTAACTTCCGGATTTAAGGTTGCATTCTGCTTTCATAAAAAGCATTTCACGTTCTGTTTAATCTACAGTGTATGTCAGTTTTCATGTATTTGTGTACCCTCTATAGCTCTCGATCTTATAAGGTTTCATACAAGCGACTATATTTTTAACATCATCATCAACATTGTTTAACAATGTTCAACAATTTGTAACAATTAGTTTGTCAAAAATTGTGTTAAACATTTCCTAGTCGTCACAATAATTTAAATGGATGTGGCTGATCCAACTCAAGAGTCTTTTAACTGTGAAGAGTATTTCCACAATTTTTCATCAAAAATATCTGAAGAAGATAATTATTTAAAATATCAGAGTGTGTATTAACTGGCATTGCAATTTACCTAGACAATACAATGCAATTGTAGATCTTAATGAGAAACCATTTTATTATCAGACGAGACCAAGTGAACCTGTAAAGCCTGAACACACGGGGCTCTGGTGAATAAGTTAAAGTTTATACACATCATTGTGGAATGTTTCAATTTGGAATTGTTAATGGTAGTTTACAATTATTAATTTGGTTATGCTTTCATGTTGAAAATTGTAAGATTCAATAGTTTGCTACATGTAAGTTTTTAAAAACCTGTAGTTTTATCTCAATAAAAATGGTGCTGTAACCCAATTAAAATAAAATAAATTGTTGTAGCTTATAAAATTAATGCTCAATTTAAATATAGCCATATTGTATCACATTTGTATATCTAGAAAGCCGGGCCTATGCACAAAAATAGCTAGCGGCTGGGGCTCCGCCCCAGATCCCTTTAGGGAAGCTCCCGATGCTCCTCCAAACCCCCTAGTCTAATTTTGCAATACCGTCACCAAAACTATCATCACCTTCATTTGCCCCCCCCCCCCCATCACACAAAAAACGTTCCGACGCCCTGTGTCCAATATGTCAAGGATAACTCATTTTAATAACTATGAACGCTGCAAGTAATTGCTTGCAATTTGTTTTGATATTGCAGACAATCATAGTGGTCAAAATACAGGGTGCAAAATATCACAGATTGAATTTTCCTGAGAGAAAATTGGAAAGCCTCATTTACACAGAATTTCGTTGCGATATTCATATCTACAGTAGGCACGTTTGCAACCTGTCTTTAATAAAGAACCAGATTATGGCTCAATGGGAGCGATTGAATTCAAAGAAAACAATGTTGATTGGTACTTAATATTGCTTGAGAAAAGACAATATTTTACAAATCATTTTACTAGCTTTTGAAAATTAATTTGCACTGTATATATCATAGCAAAGGCCGCACAAAGTTGATGCCGAAAGCATGTGCGAATGCATTTTATTATTAAACTACCGTCAATTGCTTGGCAGGCAGTTGTGCCGTGGATTTTGACCATTAAGATCTATCTACAAATGAATAGAAAATCTTATTTATTGTTTGGCTGCGGTATTTTAGTAAACACGGAGAAGTGTTGAAGGTCCACTTTTAAAATAATGCTGACTAGTCCAATAAGGTTGACTGAAGTAAGGGGTCAGGTATTAACTGAAATGTTTACGAAGATTTGAGAATATTATTATGATAAAATATGCTAATTGATCTTCGGATACGAAGACCTCAATAATCGAATTTTCATTTGTCCATTGAGTTAAATTTTAGAATTGTTTGGTGTATAATAAATTTTAACCGAATGCCATAGAGATAGCGATAGATAAGATTGATTATTCATTACTGTGACATATCAGACTCGATAATGATTTTCAACTCTACCAACCGCCTTCTTGTGCAATATGCAAGCTTAGTGTACTTCAGTCTATGACTCATTTATTGTTTCGTGGTCTCAGTTGTAGGCTTCAAAATGTATGATACTTTTTCCACCAATTCCTTGTTAGAAATATTATGGTGACATTGCATGATGATTCGATTGCCATAGCATTAGTACCCTTGTAACTCAATATAATTAACTTAGTGCAAATAACAGAAAATATATCATCATTGCGTATGAAATGCATAAAGATAACATACGTACACGGAGAATAATTTCGTTTAGCAACACTTTGTTGTTACCTGTATTTATATCACATATTTTGTTATTTTCATTATCATCATTATTAAGACCTCATGATCATTATAATCAATAACCATGAGCTGATCATCAAGCTAAAGTGTTCAATGCTCACTGTGCATGCTCTACCATATTGCTTTGCCCAGTATCACCCTGTTCATTTGGTATTTGTCTTTATGGCACTATTCTGAAATGATATTAATCCACCCTACAAAGTTTCCCTTTCTTTTTTGTTTCTTCCTATATGCCATCATTACGGTACTCCTTTTGCTTTCCTGGTCTTGTCAATATAGGCAGTATATGTACAAATAGTGCCAACTTTCTTCTCATTGAAACTTGCACAATGTTTGCTTGATCTTTCAGAATCTTTCTACTTTCTTGCTTCGACGAAATTCTGGTCTTTCTGTACAACTTAGCTGTAATTGCTGAAATGTCTTGAGGCAATTACTATTGCACTGTACACTTTGATATTGGGCTTCTTAACATGAAACAAACTCCTTTGCTCTTTGATCTTTGTCCTCATCTGACCAAATCTCGCCCCCCTCTCCCTAATAAACTCTCCCATTCCTGTCCTCGTTCTCATTTCTGCGATTACTACCATGTCACACTTTTAAACCCCATTTTATATCCCTAACACGGTCGTTATTTATTCACCCTTCCGAAAATACTTCTCCATTTATGCAGGCTTAAGATTGAGCTACGTAGCTTACAAATGCATTTAATGTACACAACGTTTCAGAGGTTGCTATTTTATGAATGACAAGTGTAAGATAAACGTTAACAGTACAGATCCAGTGCATAAAGCAACAACTTCAAAACTTCGTTTGTTTTTTAATTCGTTACTAACAGTTTAAAACATTTGAATCAGTTACTGCAATCACAAATAATCACTGTAATAACAAATATTCAGTGTAATAACAAATAATCACTGTAACAATAAATCACTGTAATAACAAATAATCATTGTAATAACAAATAATCACTGCAATAACAAATAATCACTGTAATAACAAATAATCACTGTAATAACAAATAATCACTGTAATAACAAATAATCACTGTAATAACAAATAATCACTGTAACAATAAATCACTGTAACAATAAATCACTGCAACAATAAATCACTGTAAATCATTTTGAAGAAGATAAAATTATACTCAACCAAAGCATAGACATAATATATAAGACATAATAAATAATATAAATATGTAGTGCAAACGAATTTAATTTTTAAAGATAAAATTCAATACATGTACGTAAGTGAAACCTGCACTAAGAAATCAACTTGTGCTATGATATGTACCAATAATGAATAAACAAGGAATGATTTAATAAATGGAATTATTGAAATATATACATGACATAAGATATGTGTAATTATATTATATCGTTCAGCTGAACTCCAGTATGCGCTGAGTGATTCCGTTCACGATGTTAAGCATCTCAATCAGATCTGTTTCTTTTCTTCCTTCGAGCAAGTTAACATCGCGACAGAAATACTGCGGCAGATTTCGACTTTGAAGACAACATTCCAGACGTCGCATACACTCAATGAAGCGTTCGCCAATCCTGACCGGAGTCCAGTAGGATGTGTGAGGAAGTCGTTCACATTCAAGTAACCAGGCATTCTGAAACATCAAGCAAATTCGGACAAGATTTATTGATTTCTTCATTTTATATACTGTGGTATTTTTAAAGCTGTCGGACTTCCAGCTCACAAGACAGATACGCCCAAAGATCAGAACACTTATCAGTTGTAACTCGATATTCAAAACAAACTAAATAAAAAGTTGCCAGTACTGCGGGCAAAATCGTGCCGAAAAAATATATCATGTATGAAATATATCAACTTAATTTTTTTTTCTCTCTATTTAATGAATATGATCCCACACAGGACTACTGTCCCAGGATCGAGGATCATAATAACAACATATACGTTACAGTCACGGCAAAAAGGTGACGTAATTATAACTCAAGTATCCTCAATGTTATACAATAATTCTTGTTTTAAAGTCACTAATACACTTAAGTCACACAGAAATGGCATATTGAGATGATTTCCAAGTATTTATTTCTAAGGTGTCATAATGTTACAAAGATATCTATTCGTATGCCACCAGATTAGGTAGTTTAGAAAGGTATTTCCATCAAAAATAAAATCACAGCGTGTGGAAAATGACTCAATCAAGAAAACAAATTAAAAATGGAGCAGTCAAAAAATGGACTGTCAAAATGGAATGGCGTCAAAATTAGCCCAATGCGATCAATTTCTCACTTTAAACAATGCAACATCTGGCATCATTTAAATTCGAACTATCATTGCGGTGAATAATAATATATTAACAAACAACAAACATAAATCTTACTTTAAGCATGTACGAAGATAACTTTGGGTTCTTTGCATCATTGGTTGCATCCATCAGGAGGCCCTTCATAATTCGATGAATCTTTTTGCGCACACCTCCATCATCGTCCATCTTGTGAACGAGAGTTTTCTCACACTCTGAAAAGCTGGCGTACCAGTGAAAGTCCTTCTTCGCTACAGCGTTTATACCCTTCTCCAGAAGTTCCTGAATCTTTTCACGAGCTGGCCATCCGGCGGCTCTTGCTATTTTTTCCCAATTCGTGTAACCTGCGAAATCCAGTCTTGCATAAACCGTGGGAGTGAAGTCGACAGAAACAGGAATGTCTTCCGAGGAAGAGTTGACGTGATGGACAGTGACAGTCAGAGCTGGACCATGTGCATTCTTGTCCAATCGCACTCGATCTGAACACAATTATATATCATTTGATATATATATATATTACAATCATTTCGACGATAAATTTTAAATTATTTTCAGAATTATTTGTTACACATGGCACAAGTT
Organism: Buchholzia appendiculata; assembly: GCA_034694885.1. NCBI lineage: Eukaryota > Metazoa > Annelida > Clitellata > Enchytraeida > Enchytraeidae > Buchholzia > Buchholzia appendiculata. Next base: position 3,124 of record JAQFYQ010004074.1, on the reverse strand, counting down.
CAGTAACAGAACAATAATATACCAACTTGAAATAACACTTCATCGCTATATTCAGGATTGGATTTGGACCTGGAATATGTGCATAAACAATGGACAATTAGGGTGAAAATGGAATGGTTGATATTCCTTCCAGCGATTATTTCTTGTTTTTTTACTTGTTTGATTCAAATTTTAGATCTTCCTTCACACCGGTGTCACAAATTCCCATAACATAATTCCGAAACAGCTACACAAGCTTTTCTATTAAAATGCTATAGGTTTGGTTGGAGAAAGTTTCAGGCTCGCAATAGGGCCAATTTGGTCCTGAATACAGCGGCCTATGTTGCATCTCCGAATCTGTGGATTGAACCCGATAACCTCGAAATATCCTACGGGAAATATAAACAACAGTTGATCCTACTTATGATGTTGTAAGATCTCCACAGCAGTTTACAAATCACAGAAATATTATACAAATAATCATTATAGTAAATAAGATAAACATGATTATATTACTTACTACGTAGATTGAGATCGTGTACTGCTTGTAGCAACTTCCGTTTCATCCAAATTTTAACATTGAACGGTATCAAATCATCTGCAAACATCAGATCTCGATAAATTCTTGCTGGGTCGCCCGTTCCACCTAAGGTCATGGTACAGTATCCTTTCCCTTGGTCAGGAAGTGGAGTTGGCTTCTTCACAACCGTCAGGTCTTCTCTGAACGTCGTGGTTTGTCCGTCTACGCGCTTGTCAAATCCGTAGTAACGAGGTTTCCCTGAAGTCCAGTACAACTTTCCGATATCTTGAAGCGAGATGTTCAGGTCAAATTCGTCTGCTCGTTTAACCTTTAACCTTTGGTAGTAACTTCCAACACGCCCGGGCTGGCCTCCAATGCGGGGGTCCAGTTCGCTCATGCGCGCTACGATGTCGTTTATATCTTTTATCACGTCAGCGACAATGTCGCTCGTCTCGTCCCGCGACATTTGGACGACTTGAGTGAAATAGCTATTCAAGTTACTGTTAAAACTAACGCTCGCATTTAGCATCATCTTTAAGCCTTCTTCTTCTTCTTTTGATGTGTTTCAATTGTCACGCTGTCGTAATTCAAACACTCCGTGACAAACTCAGCTTCGGTTCTACACTGTTCCGTATACTACTCTAAAGTTCGAAAAAAGTTCTTTAAATTTCTTTAAGCCTTGAAACTAAAATAATCTATATGTTGACAATTATAGTCTTATCGTGTAGAAATACAGCTAGGTAATGGATTCGTGGGTAAGCTGCGCGTCTATTTATCTGACTGAACACTGGTCAAGTGCCGTGAGCTTGCACATTTTCAACCCGAAACTTTGGCGGGAAATCACGAGGTTTCGACTTACGATTGCGTAACTCAGCAGCAGTCATCATTTTTATGACGGCAGTGAAGGTTATTTACCCGAACGTTGACACGATAATATAACCATGGCCGTGTACAGGGTGCGCAAAACAATTTGTATCCCCCATGAAATTGAGATCTCAGCGAATTATTTATATATCTGCTTGACGTTTGGTCTGATTTGTTAGGAGATAATTTGTAAGAACCAGTAAGGTTTCATTCAGAAATAACTATATGTCTAAAAGTTATTTTAATTTTTAGAAGAAAAAATCGTGAAATTAAACATATCTAAAACAATAATTAGAAACAGTTTCTGATAAGAAATTATCCGTTTTATAATTATAAATCACTCAATGCAAACTTTTGATAGGCACATGACTTTACCAGAAAAAAAACTATCGTCGTTTATAGGACATACTATTGGTCTTAAAATATAATTTCTGGCATTATAGGCCTTGAAGGGCTAAGGGTCAGTTTAAACGAGGTCCAAAATATGTTTACTTATTTTAAATTCATTCAGCGATGAAGTGTCAAAAGTTAAATTTTTTGAAAATGTATAACTGCAACCATATCATTTCTGAGCAATTTGATTCAAAAGCAGTCAAAATCGGTTGAGCGGCTCGGGAGTAGTCACCACTGTAATGAGATGACCTGAAGGCAAAATTTAAAACCATTTGATTTTGTCTCAAAAATTCAGTCCAGTAGTAAAAAGTTGCGTCTTTTTGTCGCATGATAATAGTATTGAATTAATTCATTCTAGTGTAAAATAGTGTGTGCCCAGCCCTAAAAGCGACTAACGCCAAGAATGCAACTAAAGGCAACTATCCCTAAAGGCAACAAGCCATGACGACAACTAAAGGCAACTGAATTTTAGCGATATAGTTATCTCAACCATTGTGAGATTTTAAATCCAATGAGATGACATCAATCATCTCATTGAAGTGGTAGCTGTTACTGATTTCCTTGAACGTTTCGACAATTTTTGTACCTCACTACTCAAAAATGATTTGGCTATAGTTATAAATTTTCAACAATTTAAAATTTGATACTTCGTTGTTCTATAATATTAAAAATAAGCCTAAATTGTTCTTTTTTTATCTCTGTTATTACTGATCCTTAGACTTTCAAGACCTTACAATTTTTTTAAATTATACCCATTAGCTCGTTCTAAAAGGGCGATCATTCTGCTGGTAAATAATCGTGCGTCTATCCCATGAGGGCAATGAGATACTGCGATTATAAAAGGGAAAGTCGCTACCAGAAACAGTTTTAATTGTCTTTCTGAGGTCTGATATTATCTTTTTTTCTTTACATTAACATAACTTTTCCAGATACATGCATATTTTGAATGAAATTTTAAGGTTCTTGTCGCATTATCTACTCTGTAATCTGCAGCCACCCTGCAAATCACTCAGGCACTGCACGAGGCAGACACTGAGGCTTTAGAGTGGCTGCCTCAATATACTCGCACTTGAGCATACGATAACAACAACCTTGATAATGTATAATGTATATCGATAATTGGCCGAGTTATCGCAACTTCGAAAAGGGCTAAAACAAAATGGCGCACCTGTAGAACATTACATTAGCCTTTAGAATGTTCTATGAAGAAAGTTGGGTAATTCCCCAGTGAACCAGCGAGCATTGCTTTGTTTGCACAAAGCAATGCAGCAGCAGCGCAGCAGCTGATGCGCGAGATAAGCAGTTAGGACACTTGGACAATTTGCTGAGTTCATCTTATTTGCAGTCACAAACAATTATATGCATATA
>JAQFYQ010004073.1:0-10172 GCA_034694885.1 Buchholzia appendiculata | reverse complement strand
ATTGCAATTCTTGACTGATAAAAGTATTGCAATACCAGTTGCAATACTGAGCCAAGAAAAGTATTGCAATACCGTTAACAATACTAAAAAAGTATTGCAATAAGTATTGCAATACTTTTATATTGCAATACTTAACAACCCTGAAATCGCCCAATATGTAATAAGAATCGAATGTTTAAATTCACCGGTTATCTCTCACAGCTATCGTAACATGATAACATCCACGTTATAAAGTCACCTGATATTAACTATTAACTCGCCCAAAATGTTTAATATAATCCAAATTTACCTGGTTGGTTATCCGACGGCAATGGTTTTTCCTGAAAACAACCCAATGAAATAAGTGTCAGAGAAAATCATCACAAGCTTAGCATTAGTAGATAACGCTCCAGCTGTAACTGTAATTTAACGATATAATTTAATGCAACTACATAATTTACCAATTATAATGTCTAGAAATATTTACTGAAAATCAAATTCCATTAACAAGTAGAAGAATTGATTATATTCCTAAAATCTATGTAAACTATCAGAAAAGAAGTCCTGATAATTAATCGCGCGACGTCATGGCTAGTTATCAACGTTCAAATACCTTTTCTAATTCATAAATTAACAGTATTTTAACTGTTCAATTAAATACTACATAATATGTTAAATAATTATACAAAATATACGACAACAAATCCTCGAAGCAGGCTAACAGATATAAACGCTCACTGTTTTTATGTCAGTGATAAGCTACAACACGTTGCGTGAGACATATGAGCATGCAAAGCTGCTAGAAAGCCTGTAGGCGCCTATGCACAGTATGCATGCACTGCATGTCAACACCCACATCGATAGTTGCTTGCGTTGCCTGGCAACCTCGCAACAATTGAGAGATCTCAGTACAGATGGCGATATTTGCATTGCTTATTGACATTCAGGTACCTCGACCAATCCGAACGCTCAGCCTGATATCTATTGAAGCTAAATGATTTGCTGAAGAATCCCAATCTGGGTAGTCAATGTAATACAGCGTACAGGTGTTGCACAGTACTGATAAGGCAGTTCGACCCATATTACCTGTATACTATGTATAGTGTGGTATACGCCGCATTCATTACGGTTTCTACACAGTGGGAAATCGTTTCATCGATCTTGTCGTTGCACCTAATTCGTAGTTGGTTTAGCACTGATCGATATGTTTACATTGAACGTCATTCAAGAAATGCACTTTCACTGCTGCTGGCTCATTCAGAGGCTAACATTGGTTCTAATCAGTAAAATATGATTCTAACATCGAATTCGATAACAAGAACAGTCAATCCTCATCCTTACAGAAAAAGGATTACAGGAATCACCGGAGGTGTACTTAAGTTATGTTTAAACCTACTGCACGAGTCTGGCAAAATCAAAATTAATAATCTAATTATTCCGGTGAGGTCTGGCATTCTGCCAGTTATGTACCTTACACGGCTTATATATTTTAACTGTGAACAGGGCCGTAGCCAGAAATTTTTTGGGGGGGAGGGGATGCAAATTTTTGACGACCTTTTTTCAAAAATTTCATTTCGGGTTGGAGTTGACCTCAAACAAATTTTTAGAGACCTTTTTTTCAAAAAAAATTCTTCAGAAAACATTTTAAATTGTAAAAAATTTCTGGGTGGGTTTGAACCCAAACCCCCCCCCCCCATCCCTAATTAAATACGGCCCTAACTGTGAAAACATCGGAAATCAAGCAACAAGCGAGAAAGATAAAATAGCAGCATTTGAAAGAAAGAGGAACACCTGGAGAAACATGCTAGGAATTCAGTGGATGGCAAACGGTACAAACGAATCCATGAACAGTGAAGTGATGAAATGAAGAAATGTAACGAGCAGAGAAATATTGCTGGCAACTGTCTCATCACAAAATAAACTTCGTGACATCGACGCCATCAACGACGTCAGTTAATTACAATCTTTACAAGAAATAAACGAAAACTAGCAGTTAAGTTGATATTTGCACGTCCTACACTTTCCCACTCCTGATAGAATAAGAAAGTAAATGAATTAAGCATCTATCAGAAAATATTCTTTTCATGTCAAATGATTTTCCAGTGTCCCATATTTCCTTCCTTTCCCCATGGATTCATCCGTTGCTATACTCAAATAAATAAAGACTACATTACTGCAAATTTTAATAATTAAATGTAAAATATTGTCATAAAATTTTGTTATACCTCCAACTGCATCTTTGATTCTGCATCGTGTTGTTGCTCGCCTGTAAAAGTGTTCACAGGAAAGGACTCAGATTCAAGCGTACTAGTTAATCTGAATTGTTGATCCCTCGCTGCACTATCACTCTCTGCTGTTGTATCAGATTCCAAGTCATCAGAATGTTTCCTGCTTGTTGCCAAGGTTACTGCAGCGATCTTTGCATCAGCTTGCACTGATTTGGTAGAATCTGGAACTTTAATCACAGAATCATCACGTTCTTCTAATAATCCACAGGAGTTGGGCTTCACTAATCGAGTCAATTTCAGATTACAGCCGTTTACCAACACTCCAGTACTGTTGATAACATTAATGCTGTTTCTACATGCGTTATTCGCTCTTGTATCAGTTACAACTACTTTGCAATAAGTTTTACCAGCGGCCTTGCTTTCAGAACATGCAATATGAATCCTGTCCATTGATTGTTGTAAATTTGTTGACGACTCTGACTCGTTGTTGTCCGTTGCTGTAAGGTTACAGGAATTATTTAACATTTCGGTCTTGCTTTTTAAATCTTTCAACTTTAATTTCGTTGCCTTTGGTAATATTTTATTGATCTGCAGATGATCACAGAAAACTGGTTCATTTATAGTATCCAACGAAACATCACCGGCATCGATTTCTAGGTTTTCGACTCCACATTCAGCACTCGTAACGTCACTCTGACTTTGGCACATTCCACTTGACTCGTTCTCCAGGATGTAAGTCTCAGCCTCACTTGCATCCGAGTCATCATCCTTATGTGCATCCTCTGTGACGATGTTGGATGATCTGTTTGTCTGGCCAGCTCTGGTGTTCTTCTTGTCACCTTCAGAGGTGGCTGAGAGTTGCAGCAAGTCGTCCAGTTCTTTCTGCAAAGATCTCCGCTTCGTCTCCTTTCCATTGAAGCGGCTTTTCTGCCGAACAAGGTAGCGTCGCCGGTGCAGATTTGCCTTCCGATTGAAGACAACAATTTACATTTTGTTAGTTATTAAATATGTAATTGTTAACCATTGCTTTGATTTAATAGGACCTCAGATTCAGTAATATAACTGCAAACAGATATGGATTTTTAGCAATACTTGAATCATTGACAGGCAGTAAGAATGGACAATTTGATTCAAAAATCTATTACGATGAATCAAAGATGATAAAAGCTCTACGAATAAAGGCAGGTCCTAACGATGACTATATAGTACATACTTCACAAATCGATCCTCTAGGCCTATGATATGCTTACAGGTGGTAGTCCACGATCCTTCCCATAAAGGGCCACTGAGCCTTCTCTGGCCTATTGATCTCGAACCTTACAATTGACTCGTCATATTACTCCATGTGCTTGATAATGAGAGCTGCAAAACTGTTGGCATCAGGAAGGGCATCCGGCGTACAACTTTGCTTCAATAAAATCTAAAAAGACATTGCATAATGCTATTTTATACGTTGTGTCTTGAACTGATATTTAGTTTTCTAGTTTTTTTTCGTTTTCCTGTCTTGCATTGCTCTTTGCTACAGTTCATTCGGTGAATAAAATATATATATAAAGACAATAAATATTTAATTTGGCTTACCCATGTTACACAAACACTTTTGGTACATCCTGTTACCAAAACTTTACAATCAAATATTTCATGCTGTTTCGGCTGAGGATATCTTGCGTAAAATAAGTAGACACGCAAGCTCGAAATACTGACTCGGCTTTGACCCGCGGCGCTAATTTTAACTGGAAACCCTTGCAATTTGAGCCGCAGCAATTACCGTAACGGTACACGCCTTCCACGCACGATCAGCTGATTTAATACATAGGACCAATCCTCACCTGTCGACACTCCGGTAGAAAGTTGCTAAGACTTTCGTTGAGCGCAGCGAACGGCAATGCTTTTCCTGGAGACTTGTCCAGCTCAACGATAAAAGCCGTGGGACGAGGCGGCGTTACAGGCGCTGGAGTCTTCGATACGCCAGCCGTGCTGAGAACGGAGCTTGAACGCGTGATATCGGCGACATTGTTGGACGATTGTAATCCGTGTGACGTCACAGAGTGAGACAGATCACTGGATTCTGACGTACGACGTTGCTGAGAAGGTTTCAGATCCTCTGTAAGAAATATTCAACAAATACTCAACAATACAAGATAAGATCAAATGTGCGACTCAACTTATTTAGGAACTAAGTTTTACTAAAAACAAACAAAGATATGTTAATCAAATTGCAATGTATAATGACTGGATTCACTTACTCCATCATGTTACAGACAAGAGCCTGACAAATAATAAAGAACATAAATAAATAGTTATTTTGTACTTGTACAAACTACGCTATAAAGTTTCTTGACAACGAATTCCCAGAAAACTCATCCAATACAATCAAACATTTCACATAAAAGTCTCAAAGGCTCTTAACGGCTCTTGACGACCAAGCAAATATATCTATGAAATACATTGGTTGATCAAAAAGCTCACCGTCATATAACCAGCTGGAATTTCCTCCAAGCTTCTCGGACCTATTGGGTGTTTTCATCTTACGATGCTGTGCGATCAGGGATGCAGACGACGAAGTATTTCTGGATTCATCCATGACGGTCGGTGGTTCCTCATCTCCCCACCAGGAGGGGAGACCATAGAGTGGAGTGACGTGTCTTGACGCTTGATCACCTTTGAGCCGAATCCCTGCAAGTTACAACTCTATGCATCAACGGCCAAGGACTCAATTATAGACTAGGTTCACATGAAGTTTGACCAGAACCAATGAAAATAAAGAACTTAGGACATAGAATAAATTGAACATTTGTCTGACATTATTAATGGTTAGAGAATAGGCGGAAAAAGAACAGCACTAGTTTATATGTACAGTAATCTTGTTACACCTTTGCAGTCTTGGTAGTTTTTACGTTTGATTGCTATAAAATCATTTAATATTAAAAATCGCCTTCTTCCCGCTTTCAACTCAATACTTCATCGGTGTAAAAAAATGGCACATCATCTTCATACAGTATTTTATATCGTCTCTAATAGGCCGAACTTTGCAGCATCGGAACCAGTATGGTCGCCGATGATCAGCCAATTAAATGAGCTCGATGAAAAGGTCGATAACCCCCCACTGCAGCCAGTGGCGGGGCACGTTCAATCCCTAGCATGCCTCAAGTTTTCCTAAGTTGGTGTCATTTTTAATTTCATATAAAGTTTGTAAATGGCTACGTCTTGTGAAATGAGTCAGTGACTCTTTGGCGATGTAAATCATATTTTGTTAGATTAACTTTTTTATCACTGCCATGGCAAGTTTCACTGCAACGTTATTGACCATTTATCCGCCATTGACAGGATGCTTCAGAAGTGTCAGCAATTATAAGACTCAGCATTTTAAATTATGCCAGCATATTAAATTTTTAATTTATTTGATAATAAATTGAAATAAATTAGGTTTATTTGTGGTATCACACATAACGAATGTTTGATTTGTCATTTACAGTATAATAATGATTGGTCTTGGCTCTATTTGAAGCCCTCTTGGTCCAAGGTGAAGCCCTGATTACCCTAATTTCGTTCATCCTTGCGATAACTTTAGGCTAATTCATGAAATTTTTCCAGTCAAACATATAGTCTAGCCAAGCGTGCTTAAAACCATTGCTGAAAACGTTATCAAATCTAAATACTTCTCTAACGTCTGCTTGCTTAAAGTCAGTACAATTCAACAGTGATAGTTTACACTAGTCAAATGGATCAATCAATTTGTAGTCATAACAAAGTAATGCCAAACAGATGAATCATCATTTCTTATCTTCATTCAGTTTACATAAAAAAAATCATATTCTAATCATCAATCTTCTGCTTTTCCAGCCAATGGGAACGAGGAAGAGTAACTGATCTCCTTCACCGGCACGCAGCATATACAATACAAACCCACACAGGATGACTCCTCAACTATTTCATTCTGCTAGATAGGTCAGCAAGGCAACACAATCTATAGTCTATGCATCATCTAGTCTGCAATCTTTACTTACTGGAGAAATTTGATCGCCCTGCTGGATACCGCACCGGATCACCGTTCCCTGTTTCTTTATCCACATCCCGGTCAGCTTCGCCCGGAGCGAGTCCATCAGGATTTTTGATCCTCTTCAACTGCTGCAGCCGACCCACACTCTCCGGTTCGCTAGAGTCCCGCTCCGGGCTTCCAGGCGGTAATCTGGATTCATCGGATTTCAGTTTGGCACTCTGCCAAGACTGCACTCGGACAATGGTCCGGCAGGATTCGTCAGGGAAGCAAGTGGAAGTCTGGAAAACTGGTCCATTAGACGAGTCCAAAGATGAAGACGTGATCAACCGGTGGGGAGTAAATGAGCTGGAAATCGTAGTTGTTTCATAGTTTAACCTTGAATTTGTTGATTTACAGGTTGACCTCGAGTTAGATATTTCACAATTTGACCTTAATAAAGTTGTTTCACAATTTGACCTTGAACCCAGATGCGCATAAGGTCGGCAACTACAAGCTTCCCAGGCAGATAAATCCTTCGACGAACTGGAAAGCTCTCGTGGCAGAAAATCTTGAAGATTATTAACACTATTTGTACTGTAATCGTCAGGGAGATCGTGTCTCAAACTACAGCAGTCGAGTTTATCAGGGAAAACTCTGTTCTCGTATGAACAACAGGCAGAATTGGTTGGGTAACAATTATTGGAACTCTCTGCCGCGCCAACACCCGGCCAATGAGCTGACTTCTTCTGCTCGTTCGTGAAACCTTGGAACCGAGACTGTTCACTATAAAATGTGGGATTAGGCGCTTGCCTTGAACCACACAATGATGAAGAATTGTTTACTTCGGTGGCGCTACGGTCGTGAGGATAGACGAGACTTGCACTCTGCTGTGGATGGCTGCACATGTATGACGGTGGATACCAGTAGGGACCTTCCTGCAGAGATCCAGCACGGGAGTAGCATCCTGAAGAAGATGGAGTGAATCCAGTGAAGTATCGCGCCGATTCGTTCTGCTCCTGGCCTGCAGAACGCTCTTGTCTGTGGTAGGCACGAGGTTCTGACATAGTCTGAGTGTACTGACAAGAGGGTTGCAGTAGTCTAGGCGGCGAGAAGAAAGGTTCCACTCTGTTGTAGGGGAAGTACCCACGGTCCCAGCGTTGGATGCCGATCACTTTGGGCTCCATATTGAATATCGATTTGGAACATAAATAACTGTATATTAATCTAGTGTCGGCTGCCTAGCATGTTCGGTATGGAATCAGCGTGTTTAACTCAGAGAACGCCAATTACATACACACTCAACCAAGGCATGTGCAGAAGCTGTCATCGTTCATCTCATCTGAAACACAATACAATCAATAAAAGATTTCTAACATTCTACTATTTGAATGTAGACTTGGCTGAAAAGAATCACACTACCTTTCGGATAGTAATATGCTGATAAAACAAAGTTGTTATTACTGTTAAACCAATATTGATTTCAGTAATTTTAAAGAATATTTTCGAGTAATACATTCGTTGAAGAATATTCTATAAAAGCATACAGAACACGAAAACAGACAATTCGTTAATAAAAATTACTTCGCAAAATCATAATCATCTCTTATAAATATAAAATGTATGATCTAGTATTTTTGTAAACGCAAGCATATAATGGTGGGTGACAAGCACACGAAAATAGCCAGTTAGTTACTAAACTTCAATATTTTAATTATCTCTGATAAAAATATAGGTAAAATTTAAGAGACAAATGAAGCCATCCAATTAAGTTTATTGTGATTAAGTTAATTGCGCCTCGGAATGTCAGGGAAAGCATGCACGGAGCAAGAAAAGCTCCGGAACATGCGCTCAGAAAATTTATCTCAAATTAAAGACCGGATGCACACCGTCAAAACAAAATCCACTGTTTATCTAACGCAATACAACGAGCGCCCGTTAACAAAGTGTGAAAGTTTCACCCACAGACTGGCACAGAGCACACGAGCATTGGATCGCTGAGTAGAAGCGGAGGAGACTTGTTACACAGGCTTTTAATCGCTCTGTAAATTGCTGCTACGATAACGTCGAGATTCGATAAGTACGATTCTGCTTGGCCTATAATATGTACACTTTATGTCCGTATTGCACATAATGCACACGTACGGCGTACACATTATGTATTGCACACAATGCACAAGTACCTTACATATTGTGTACGTATTGCACACAATGCACAAGTACCGTACACATTGTGTACGTATTGCACATAATGCGTACGGTATAATGCATCTAGGTAACAGTACACGGCGTACACATATATGTTCGTATTGCACACAATGCATAAGTACCGTACACATTATGTTCGTATCATCGCTCTGAAGGAACATTACACAGACGCAGTCGTTTACTTTTCTCTAGGTAACAGTTCTCCCAAATACTATACTCTTAGTTGCGCCAGAAAGCACTTTTAGCTTGAAACACTCTGCTCCTATGGTGTACATTTTTGCTGCATTCCTACTGCGTATCCGCGCTAAAAACAGGAAAAAGTAGCTCATATTCTATTATATTGCTGTCATCTGTAGGGCACAGCAAGAGCTAGGTAGAAGTAGTCATGACTCACGGAGTGATTGCACCAAAAGGGTAACCCCCTTTTAACTGAACCTCGATGGGAAGGGCATCCACATAGGCCTAAGTGTGAGTCAACATCTCTGCCGAGTCATACACATCACGTACAGGTGTGTAGTGCACACCTGCAAAAACAATTCAGCAGTAACGGGTCAGTGACGGCTTAAATATATTTTTAAGAGGACAACAATCAAAAAGATCGTCCGACATTGTTGAGCAGTGGGCCAACGAACCCACAAGCAAAACAATTGAGTGTACAAAATCAATTAATCATAATTGCATTCATTAAATAGTATTCCAATAGCATTTCTCTAGAGCTTCTGTAATCATATATTCGCTGTAAAGTTTGAAAAGTATATTCGAGATTATGCATCCTTACGCCTCTTTAGTTTTGAAAGATCGACAACAATCATTATTCCAGAGAACTGATGCATTTTGATGCCAGAATAAATTGATGATTAATTGTGAACTTCTGGGATGCTGAGTACCCTTCCAATTAATCAGATGGTGATGCAGATTATGCATCAAATAAGAGGGGACTACAACGGCGGCCAGGACACACATAGGGTTGTTAAGGGGGCTTACAGGTTCAACCCCAGAAATAAAAATTTGTCCTCAAATGGCGCGTGTTCTGCCACGCTTCGAGTCCTCAGTCTCCCCGCGCTCGCCTGAAAAAATCCCAGGCATCCCCGAAATTACAACTTTTAAAAAGCTCGATAACTTTGTGAAAAAAACTCGTTGAAAAACTTAGCCGACAAAAACTTTCTCCGAAATGAACTACTCGGCAAGGGCCTCCTACAACAAACACAAACGGCCGGTAGATAGCGCAGAGTGCGAGCAGAAGTTTCTACAACTGATGAAGTTCGTTCAGTCTCGTACGGAGAAGAGCTGTCTGTCTGTCTGTTTGCCCGTCTGTCTGTCAGTCTGTGTACATTCTGTAACCGGAGATAACTCGACCGGTTATCAGCATAGCTCTGTTACGGCTGAAGCATCAGTCGGCCCAGCTATCCGCCCCCCCCCCTTCCCATACCCGTACAGACAGAATAAAAACAAGTCTTTACAACATTGCCTGACTCATAGAAACAAACACTCATGTTGGCCAGGGCTTCACATAGTCCTTGCTTGACTGGTGCTTCCTGTAGGTTTTGAAAAGGGCCTCAAACAAACTTAGAACAGGACCTCGTGTATGCCTCGATCAAGACTTGGTGTAGGCCTACGCCAGTAATTCGTGTAGGCCTCAATCATACTTTTTTGCGACACCATTAATGCTCAGTAAACGCGGGCTTGCACTGAACATTTTTGTGTTTGCCAATTCTCACCGATGTCGTAACAACCATCAATGCGAATCGATAAACCGAATAAACTCATCAAGCATCGAGAGA
>JAQFYQ010004072.1:0-10173 GCA_034694885.1 Buchholzia appendiculata | reverse complement strand
TTTTGAAAAATGGTCGTCAACAATTTTCACCCCCCCCCCCCCAATGAAATCCTGTCTACGGCCCTGGGTATTACCATGGTATCATATGGTGAGTAAGAAGTGTAACCTACATACTTACAATTATTGCATTGTTAATTACATGCAACTGGTCACGTGACATGAAAAAGATTCTCTAGAATTATTCATCTAGTATACAACAAGATAAACTAAATGCACAATTATTAGAAAATGAAGTACTTAGTAGAAATAAGCAACAAAACACAGAACACATCATAGTAAAATTACATATAAAACATATAAACAAATGCATAAAAAAACACAAAAAGACTTGTATAAATACAACTGGAAACTATGCCAGACAAAACAAGACCGTTTCCTAAGCAAAAGTTGTAGCACAGGTTGAGAATTGAATGAGTCCAAAGATATCACTGGATCTTAGACGCAAACGTCGGATTCTTGTACGTCGAAATGGCATTCTTGTAGAGCGGATTTTCACCCTAAGACAAAGACACGTAAATATCCGAAATGTATATAATTTATTAAAATTGTTAACAAGTTAATGCCGTGCAATATAACGCGTTCCAGCGCTGTTTAATTAAACATAATTTCGCAATAATTTAATTAAACATACATCTGTTGTCGCAGACTAAGTAGGACTACACAAACATCGGGCTTTAATTATTTACTTTAGATAAACCTCAAATCCTCGTTCATTTTAATTGTCCAAAAATATGTGGTTTGCGATCAGAAAGTGCGCCACCCTCTCTTTATAAGCCAGTGATAAAATAATTTTATAATTCATCACTGACAATATAAACCAGTAAATACCAGTGATATTATTAAGGACTTGACTTCCGAGGCCATGACCAAGGCCCGAGGATAGTATAAATATGTATGCAGAAATGCAGAAAAGCATTTAGGCCTGGCATTTGCATAACTTGAACCATGCGTGGCGTGCTTAGTGATATGTTTCGCTGCCAACTAAGTAGAACAACCAGCGCATTAAGAAGCAACCTGCGACAGAACATTATACTGGACAAAGTTTTCTAAATAATTAAAACCAAAATATGTTGTTTTAATCAAAACATTATAGGCTTAGTAGAGCTCGAGGACTGCAAATCCTGTCCTCGAGGCCCAGGACAGTCCTCGAAGATAACGAGACTGGTAAATACTATAACAGATTGGAGTTTGTTCTTTCGTTCTCAATTTGTTTTGACACACTGCGCTTGAATTTAAATCGCACATGATTTCTACCCATTATCGGTACAAAGAAGGTTCAGTACTTCATCCTTGGGGCCAATTTCTCAAAGAATATTAATCAAACAAGCAAAATGGCTCATTTGGTTATTTAAACTTTCACAAGCATGGTTTTATACCCCGAATTTTAAAACCTTATCTCGACAAGTAAAACAAACGAAAATATTATTTGTTCCATAAGTGACGTTTATTGGCTGACACGGACGATTCCGAGAATAGCTCAGCGTGTACATTTTAAGCTAGCAATGTTACTCTTAACACTAACCTATTTCTCCTATATGGTCTTGCGTCAGAATAGTTTCACCATGTTTCTCCACAGAATCGACAAGACAAACATTTAGATCACTGGCGACAGGAAGGGCATCCGAACATAACATATTGCTTCATTGTATTCATAACGGCAGTGTAATAAATCTTTGATTAGTTTTTAATCGGGTCGAGCGCGCTATGCGACGCCTCCTTTAATGATGGAAAATTTAGGTCGAGTCCTCCCCTGAAGCGGAAACATGTCTGAAATGGAATCCTGAAGTAAAACGATTACGATGATTATTAATAGTTTATTATTAAACTTATTAATAATGATATAATAATGAAACTGAACATTATTAAGTTTATTATTAAGTTAATGACTACTACCTTCGGAGAATGATGCACAAGAGCATCATTCTTAAACAGCCAGCGTATTTTTATATAAATAAAACACATTACCACGTTCCACCGCGACTTCTCTCGTTCCTTCTCGAACCGCGCGAACTCCCTTCTGTCGTGAACGGTGACTACGACCTTCCAGACGATGAGACAGATGATTCCCAGCACGATCACTGCGATCACTACCGCTATAATTATGATCGTATTGCTGACTGGAATTCTGCACGCTGTAATGTAAAATGTGTACATACAAATATAACCAGATAGACAGTAGGCCTACATGCAGTGCTCTATTAGAATATATCACTAGTATACTAGTATACTTTACTTCTAATTAGTTGACTTTTAACTATGATGGACAATCAATAAACAATAAAAATGCATATTAAATCGAAATCATCGTCGTCACTTATCTTCCAGCCTGGAATTGACCACAATTAGCGCTGGGTCTTATTAAATAGGGTTTAACGTTACCAAAATGTTTTCCTCTGTGATTACGAAAAGAACTTTCCAAAAACATGATCACCGCAAGTAAACTGCGGAGTGCATATAAATGCATAAAATGCATTTTTAAAAAAAATTTAAACTAAGTTTTTCAAAACAATTTTTTTCAATCGAAATTAATAAATAACCAAGTTGCCTAGTGTGATGATATAGTTATCTAGGACTCCAATGGTCAGAGCTTCAAATCCTGCCTCAAGCGATCGTTTCATGCATCCTGGAACATTACGCCTTGGACAACAGTTGAAAGGAGAAATATCAAAAACGAAGGTATCTAATTTAACAGCATATGATCGACCTCTAAAAATACAAAAAATACAGCAGAAATACAAAACCTTTAGAAGAATGGCCTATAAATAGATTGACCTACTTTTCGTACGCTGCGCTTTGATGGCGTTGGTTTCATAGTTGTACACAAAGTCAACGTCGCAGAAGTCATGGTCGTCACGGAACTGACAACTTTGCCACTCCGTCACATTTTCTAAAACAAAATATCTTAGCTAGATTAGATTATTTATATTTTTGTATCTACATTGAAACCATAAACGTAACCAAGACAAGTCGCCTCCCATGACCCTTGAAATAAAAAATTACAAGGATCTACGCACCTACGATTTTGTAAGGTTTATTTTAACAACGCATGGTGCGCTAGAAGTGCAGCTTACATACAGTACATATATACAATATAATACTTATAAGGAGGTGAACATGAAACAAAATAAATAATCGATCATCTTCAAGAACTTTCTAAACAGATGTCAAAACTTACCTTTAAACATTTCTTAAATGGCCTAAAATAAACACTATATTCGTAGCAACATACAAAATAAAAATAAGGAAGAAATGAGCATCAAACCAAACGACATAAGTCAACATTGATACACACTATAGAATTACGCCCAAAATTAAGCATGCAACAGAAATGACACACGATGTTGTCAGATTTATAATTATCTTACCAGCGATTTGGTCGACAAGTTCTACATTCATGTGCGTGCAGTTAGCGTAGCAGAGATCTTCCTTCGGTCTGAAGTTACACTGCACACAATGCCTTCTTAGATCACATCCTTCTTTACAGAGCTGTAAGTAAACACATCTCTGACTTCAGTCAGGCAGACAACATCATCATCGTCACCGTCATTTATAGTCATCATCATCAGCATTATCATCGGCGTCATATATCGTCCAGACAAGCGTTTTCCACAATTAGTTGTTAGTAATTGCATTGAGTAATTCATAATAACGTGATAATGACATTTACATAATTATGGACATTGAAAAGAATGCTCACTGTGATTAAACTCTACTACACATATACGCTCTGACATTTTATTGTGGCAATGTTTTATAGCCGGATGCCCTTCCTGACGATCACAGTCGCTGCTCGCCTTGTGGAACACATGAGGAAACATAATTATTGGTCTATTACTCTATTGTAATGTTCAAGACCACTGAGCACATCAATACATGTCAGTTTAATTATGTAGAATCAACTGACCAATATGTAAAAAATACCACTCCATCTGAATGTGACCAACAATAGTTTTCAGTTAAACGTTTCTCAAGCCTTTAGGTGATGATGATTCTGCCCGAAGACAGGCGAACTAGCAGGCCTTACGCTATCACACCGATCCACAAGGCCTATGACACTACTATACGTGATACCATATGATCCGAAGTCATCTCCTTTTATTGCCTCCTTTACCTCTTTCTCCTCATTATCGTCGTCGTCATTTATTTTCCAGACCGGAATTTGTCCATAATTTTAACTAGGGCTCAGTAAAATGGGTTGGACATACCAGAATGTTTCCCATACAAACAGAATGTTTCCCAGACGGAATCGTTTACAATCATGCTCGCTAGTGT
Source organism: Buchholzia appendiculata (assembly GCA_034694885.1). Classification (NCBI taxonomy): domain Eukaryota; kingdom Metazoa; phylum Annelida; class Clitellata; order Enchytraeida; family Enchytraeidae; genus Buchholzia; species Buchholzia appendiculata. Next base: position 5,901 of record JAQFYQ010004072.1, on the reverse strand, counting down.
TAAACTCTGCGGATGACTTTGAATGTTTATTATTGAAGCAAAGTTTACCAGCCGGATGCCTTTCGTAACGCCAACAATCTCGCTGCTCGCCTTGTCGAGCACATGGAGGATCATGCGCACGACAAGGTATCTCCTTATTTAACAACTCACTCTCATTATCTTGCCAATTTGGATTCACAGGACTAAACTTTCATGTTCTGTTGCCCAACAGCCTCATTGCTCATGATGTTGGTCTCGTCAAGGAAACTGTTAGTGAGTCCAGTGGGTTGCAAGTCCAACACATTGTGATATGGGCTAGCTCTAACTTAGCAGCCCACTGCGCTACGAGCTAGCCCTAATGTAGCAGCGTCGTAGGTGAGTTGAATATGATACACAAGAAGCTCCAAGAGTACTCTTTCACCCAATCACAAGCAGTTTACAATATACTTATCAACTATAAAACGCGACATTTTATTCATAAGAAATTACCGGACAGTTTTCGCAATGCTTCCCCTTGTAGCCCGTCTTGCACTCACATTTGCCACAAACACAGTCGCCGTTGTCGCTACAGATAACCTGCGAGAAAAAATAACCAAACCTTACACATGCAAAGAAGTAGTACTGCATATAAGTACATTGCATTACCTCACTAGTGTATACATGTAAACGAGGCGTTACAAGTGCATACATGATTGGCATAATAACAAACATTACAACCAACCGTAAAGCTATTTGTCACTTTATTTGCCTTACCGCCATCATGAAATGTTAATTTTAAACTGAAATATTTAATTTATCCTAAGAAAACCTGTTTCTGCTGATTTTACTTGTTTTCTTATCGAAGCTGATGCGTTTGACAGTAGTAACCGATTGAACAGTGAAAAAGCATCAAACAAAATATTGCAGACTTTTATTTGTTCCATCTCACCATAGTTTTGATCTCTGACCAGATAAATTCAATCAAATGTCTTTATTGGAAGATACAAATAAATTTGGTTACCCTAAACATTTTCTGCTCTCTCACTCATTGTCTCCAGTTGCTGTGCAATACGAATCTTACCGAGATATGATCCGAATTCAGGAAATGTCGTCACACGGTTTTTGGTAAATTTGGCACAAAACATTCTCCCAATATTGCCTAGTAACCTCATTTGCAACACCGGTACTAATTTATGACTTAGAAGCTGGCATTGCAACTAATTAGCAAGTTGAGAAATAAAAATACCATTTCATTTCAATATGTATGTAGCTCTTGATAAATGTTATTTTTAAAAGGATATCACCCGCTGTCAGTATAATTTCCAACAAATGCCACTTGAACATTTGTTGATTTTACGATTTTAACCTTTTGCCATAATATTGTTACTTACTATTGTCATTCACTTGCATGCACAATTATACATTGTTTTATTTGTGCGGTAGCAATGAGTTTGAGGCTGTTGCTGACAGCTACAACATTGGTTATTATGACTCGCTGTTGCCTTCAAAACACAAATGATGACGGAAGATTGAAAATGAAATCAATAACTAGAGACACTGAAATATCTTTTAAAGATAGTTTTCACGTGGAATACCTGTGATTGATTATTATCATTATTACAATAATGTGCTCTATTTATGTTTAATCACATTAACGAAATGTTTAGCAAATAAATGATTTAATGATTTATGCATGCGTACAAAGAATGTTTAGAGATCATAAATTGGAAAAATTCATCAAGTTTCTCTCACTCCATTGTTATCTGTGCATTCCTTTGTGCCCGTCATGCACTCGCAGTTGCTCTCCGTGAAGCCAGGAAGACATTTACACTCTCCGCATTGACAGTGACCTCGTGTCGGACCTACGCAACAACATCTTCAGTGGATGAAACAAAATGTGAAAGTCATCATGATAAATTTGAACTTAGAAAACTACGCCTTGTGTACCTGCAGTGTACACGTGAAACTCACCGTCATAACTACAGTGTACATAGCATCAAGTGTTGGCTTCAGTGCTTGAAGGATAAATTAAATTTTTTTAGTTTCATTGCTTGGAGGGGGGGAGGATTTTCTCGAGTATTCCTCACTAGTAGCGGGGAGTAGTCAATTTCAAATTTGTTAACATGTCAATTTTCAAACAGTGTCGGTTTCTTAGCTCCCTCCCTCCGTGCACTGATAAACTCCGCTCGTGCGTTATCGCTGTACAAACTTTGGAGGTTTGAAGATCATAGAAGACTAGGACAAATCAATTCTCCTCGTTGACCATTCTCTGCTAATAAGCATATATTGATGCAACATTTCTTGACAAATTACCTCCGCACATCATGCCGTTGTAATGATCACAGGTGTAGTCGTTACACTCGCAGTATTTTCCGCTGAAGAATTTGTCGCGAGCAATGGAACTGATGGCCGAACAGTTACAGACACCGCAGTCACAGACTCCCCGACCTGTACACACTTCTGACGTGTTTGTCCTTAAATAACACACGCAAAGAAAAATTTTAAGCACATGGGTGTGAAGGAAAAATCCAGTCTATGGATTGCCTAGTAAACAGACAAATCACGCTCGTGTTCGCGTTTCAATTAAGCTGCATAATGTACATGTGCTTAGGGCACAGTGACAGCTTAATGCCTGGTGTTCATAAATTTCAATTATCATGTTAATATTATTGGCACATTGTTATCTATCAAAATTTTATTACTATTTAAATAAACAAATTAAGATTCAAACTTAGGCTTAGCAACGGAAATATGAGAAAAATAGCATCTAATTCGAACATTGTAATATTAAAAAGTCCTGAAAATATATCGACAATTTCACAATATTTTCATGCGTCAAGTGTGTGAGAGAAGTTATGAAATGTGTACAATTTAGATTTATCCGGAGGAGCAATATTTGCTAGAACTGAAATGTTTATACAATGGTGATCGATTTAAAAATATTAAATTAATCATATTTTTCCATAATTTAAAACAGAGCGCAAAAGCACAATCGAATAAATGATCTATAACATAGGTTTAAATCGCACTCATTTTAATTACTTTTTACATAAAGAATCCTGATTTGAATAATCCAACTCTGCCTTGCCGCACTGACAGCTGTCGCCTGAGTAGCCTGGATTGCAGGCGCAGATACCGCAAGCCAGAGTTCCCACGTTGCTGCACTCGGCGCTGTTCGGTGACTGGACAACAAGAAATACAGCAACTCAACAGAATTAGAATTGTCTTCCGTGAAATTTGACAAAGATTTTCATGTGACAAATATCGCTATTGAGGCAAGTGCACGAGATAGTGTACAGATGGTTTGTCAGTGATCTTGGTACGATATACAGAATACTCAAGTTTTAATATCATCACTAAAATGGAAACGGTGACTATACTAAAGGACGTCGCCTATTTATAGACACGGATTAATATCATATACATATAAATACAGTAGTAGAATGCTTAGGCGTATGGGAGAATGTTGTGTGCAATGTTGAAACATTTCTTTATTTAATCCGGGATCGGTTTGTATTGTTTTGTTAGTGGGGAGATAAGCAGCGTTCCAGTTTGCAAGGATGTCCAGGCTGATTGGAATCAGTGTAAGCATTCTTCGTTCACTTTTTCCATTTTTTACATATTAATCATCTTTGAGAGCTTATTCTCAAAGTGTCAGTTGCTGCAAGATTCGGTAAATAGAGTTGTGACTGTATCTAGGCGGACGCTACGGTAGTTAGAGTCCCTGGTGTCCAAAACCGGCACAAAGAGTCCCATCATTATTACAATATAATAATTAACTGTCTATAAGCATTCAATTATTACATGATGTCAGATATAGTTCTACAGTTAGATCCATTACCTGTCGAGTCTGCTCACACTCGCAGTCGCACAGGTGCTCCAGATTGATGACTAACTTCTCCCGCAGACCGACGAGCTGAACCTCTAAACGTTTCTTTCGCGAGTCTAGGTCGGCCGGACATGACGTCACCATTACTGTGACGTTAAATGTCACCTAAAGGAAAGCACCGATAATTACAGCGTTATGACGTCATGTCATCTCTTCCACATACAGAACTTTACAAGATAGCATGTCCCTTAATTAGTAATCGAGTGATCCATATGCCTGATTAGTTTGTAAATACTTCTCAACATTTGTGTGCTAAATATTGGTCGCGTCAATCCATAACAAAGATATGTAGCACGACAGGAATGGAGATATCTCATATCCGAAGCTTGACGTAAACGATAACGATGATGATCATGATGATTATGATGATGATGATAACGATGATGATGATGATGCTGATGCTTATGATGACGATTCTGTTGCTGTTGTTAATGATGATGATGACGATGACAACGACGACGATGATGATGACGATGATATGTTCTAGTCGCTTATATCGTAAAATAATCAATACAATTGTAATTCTCTTCACATAGGCAGAATGAACACCATTATTATATCAACGACAAACTGATTTAATCAAAGCGTTTGTATTTGGCGAGCATTGATCCAAGAGCCAGCTAAATACATCGGTCAAAATGTATGCTGCACATTTTTTAATTTGAACAACTGCCAACAATTACAACTAATTCCAAACATTATGTTTAAAAATGGAAAAAGTGAACGATGAATGCTCACACTGGTTCCAATCAGGACATCCTTGCAAACTGGAACGCTGCTTATCTCCCCACTAACAAATCAATACAAATCGATCACGAATTAAATAATGAAATGCTTCAACACAATATTCATACATACGCCTAAGCATTATACTATTTAATTGTATAGGATATCAATCACATTTGATAATTGAAGCTATTTCAAAGCAGACTCGAAATTAAACATCTGATTTAAATCATTCTAATTTATTTTAAATTAAATTTTCATCAGATTGATTTATATAACGCTAAATGGTTATTCAGAGATAATTAATAATACTCTGCTTTCCGGCAGGTCACGGACACCCAGAAGTAAACATAACGGACATCATTCAATGTGATAGCTCTCTAGCGAATAAACTAGATATATTGGAACTAGAATAGATCAATAGAATTCAAATGTTGTCGCTTTTCATTACTCAGGTAATTAAAGCTTCTCCCCCAGAAACAAATATGAAACTATACCCGCAGAGAATTAGATGGTAAAGAAATAAAGGAATTAAATCCAGGCGTATAAGACAAAACATATCACATCTATATATAACCGTTGAATAAATGTACAACATTTATAAACGTCACAACATTGTGATATGCATTTAGAATTAAATTAATCAATGCATGAAATTCACACTCAACTACTTACTTCATGCAGTTTGTGCTGTAAGTGACAATGACGTCATCATCCTCATCTCCAGCTGTTTCCAGCTGAATGCTTCGACTGATCCGCTGAAATAATTCAGTCAAGAGAAACTCCACATCAGAATTCATCATGATCCTACGTCTCACAGTGTCACAATATGCAAGTCGTTTGTTTACACAAAGTTTAATCATACAATTAGTTATTTGATAAATCTTTTTCAATATAAATTTACAATACAAAACAATACAAAATATGTTGACACGCACAGGTTTCAACAATAACAGTTGAATCCGAGGCGAGAGATAATAATTCATATATGATCAACAAAATTAGTTATCACAAATTCCCACATTTTCACAAATAAATACAATAACTTCATGCTCAGATCACTTTATATTATAATTATCCAACATTCCCGAAAACGATCATAATGAAAGTAATATAATATGATATTACTATTAACACCAATGTTATTTTAATAAAATTCAAAAATATATTATATGGATTTGAATCACAGCGCATCAGCAAAAAATAAGTAAGAAAAAATATATCCCATCATATATACGGCTAACACGAACTAACACGACATCAAATTATAATTGACAATTTTTCTGGTCAATGCACTCCCGATTACATTGTAGTTAACACTGTTGATA
>JAQFYQ010004071.1:0-10173 GCA_034694885.1 Buchholzia appendiculata | reverse complement strand
AATGAGATGCGCATTAAAGCAGGTATCACACTGAAAGGAGCAATGAGATGCGCATTAAAGCAGGTATCACACTGAAAGGAGCAATGAGATGCGCATTAAAGCAGGTATCACACTGAAAGGAGCAATGAGATGCGCATTAAAGCAGGTATCACACTGAAAGGAGCAATGAGATGCGCATTAAAGCAGGTATCACACTGAAAAGAGCAATGAGATGCGCATTAAAGCACGTATCACACTGAAAAGAGTAATATGAGTATGCGCTTAATGTGATGCATGTTTCAGAGGTTATGCCATAGGCCTATGTCACACTGAATAACCATGCAACACAACGTTCTAGACTCACCTGACAATAGCCGACGTCATGGTTGTGAACAGCGAATGCGAGCAGGACATTCCGCAGCCTTGGAATGCCGTCCGAATCCAGCGTAGAGTAGTGTACGTTGTTCGGCAGAGTTCTCAGCAGATCTATCTCAACCTACAAGTATCATAGCAACCACATAACATATACCTCATATTCAACTAGTAAGGCATGTTGTGTATTGCATACCTCACATGTCCTATATGCCACCCAAGCATGTCATATATTTCATGCATCACACTCAAGGCAACGCATCAAGGCATGCTGTGTATGTCATACCACACAGCTATGCCATGTATTGCATGCATCACATCCCAACAAGGCATGCTGTGTATGTCATGTCACACAGGTATGGGTATGTATTGCATGCATCATGTGATAGTAAAATAATATATATAACTAGGTTCTTAAAGATAAAAAGGTGTCTGTGGGAAGACTTCAGACATCAAGACTCAGCGTTATGCTACAGTACACTTTGGACTGACAAAAGTCTCATACAACACATGTAATGAAAAGCTGCATTACTGAGGCCAGATTTCTAGTCAGAATATTACTACGACATGGTCGTACACCTAGTCATTGATGATGATGATGATGAATGCACAGTTCCACACTATAAACTCTCTCTGCCTAAAAGTCAAGCTGTGAAAGACAGACCTGATGGTGAACTCGTGCTGCTGTACTTCTCTCCAACAACTGCTTGTAGTAATCTTTCACTCTATTCACTCTTAGATCTATGCACCTGTTTAACACAAAAACATCTGAGCTGTGTACGATAGTTATTACAGACCTAGGTCACGCACTAACAAAGCACATAGAGGAGAACAAGTCTAGCACAAAGGAACAGCATGACAGGTCGAGTCAGCAAGATAGAGTAGAAATGAGAACAACATTAAACAAAACCACAACACACTCGGTACAGTTTGTTGCTTTTCAACTCAGCCACACATTTCAACTTATGATTTTGATCAGTAAGTTTGCAATCCAAGAATCATAGCAATTAATTAAAATAACACAATAGGAATATAATCCGTCCCAGACACCAAACAACTGCCCCCACCCTCTCTCACTGACGACGTTCAGGCTACGGCCAAATGGAACCTACACAATAAACACATTGGAAACAATTCAAACATCTATAAAGCAAATTATTACATCTTACTACAAATTAAACCATTATAATTTATACATTAAACATTAAACCTCGATCTGTTGAAATATATAATATAATTTATAGCATAGCCTGAAGACGGACAAACGTACGCTTTCCAGACTCGACTCCTCAGCTTAGTGGGAACTCCGTCACGCATGAGTAACTTGAGCTCTTGATTCATGTGCAAAGGGCGATCACCCGTGACACCAGCAAAAAAACGTTCAAACTTCACAGCCACCGAGACATCGGAGTTTGAGCACATAGTCTGTACATATCAAAGAGCAAAGCAGAGCCTTAGCTTCTCATTTCCCACTCTTGTTTTATTATAATTCAGGTTGTAAATATAAATCAATCTTTAATTTATCATAATTTACAGCATTAATAATTCTATTTTCAATTACTCTAGTCTATTTATATTCTCAATATAATCTGCTGCAACTGATTGTGTTTGGACATAAAATCATAAACTTATTATTCGATACATGAACAATACAGAACGATTGAAAATATTTGACAAATCCAAACACCCCAAAAAATACATTTAATCTTAATATATAAATTTTTAAAATTAAACATCATAAATTAAATTCGGTTATTATTAATTTCGGTTCATCAATTATTAAATTCGGCCTGAAGTGAGACACATCGTCTCAGAAACAGGCCCACCCCCTCTCCTCCTTCAGGGGGAGAGTGGAAACCACACTCAAACATCATAAATTAAAAATGAGTTGTGGAGGAAATGAATACCAGAGACCTGCCTTCAGGCAGAGCACTAATGATGATGATGATGATGAAATATAAAAAAATCTATGGAAATACATAACATAATCTTTAGCATAAGCAGCAGGCATGTCACAATATAACAGGTTTATGTCAAATGTCATGAGGTGTCTGCCAAAATCCTCAGGCACACGCCTTATTCCTACGAATCTGACCTATCTTAAAAATCTACCTCTACCCAATCTCTAGGTGTCCACTAGCACTATCATCAAGTTATACTCTCTATCCCATGCATCTGCCCTCTCACAGTTTGCATTGTATTCTGTAATTGATGAATTATTGGTAATGTGTTGTTGTGTTGACAAGAAGAAATGAAACTAATGACATTGCTACTCTGCCTAGACATCTGTCTGTAAGTTATTCACAAGTAATTATCTGTCAAAGTAAGCAGATGCAAGTAGCAAAGTGTCACCTTTGCTTTGTTTTGTATCTTGTTTGACTTCTGCTGCAGAGTCTCAGCGAAAGATTCGATGGAGCTCGGATCATTCTCATCGACAGGCTTTGACGTCGTCGTAAATCCATAGTCATCGTATCTAGGCTGCATCATACCTTGCAAGAGAGTTGCAGGGTCTTGTCGTCTGTCAGCATACACACGCATACATACAACACAGCATACACACACATACATGCACACATACATACAAACGCATATATACATACAGCACAGCATATACATGCAGCACAGCATACACAATTACATGTAATCACAATATTACTAACAGATGATGTCGAATCAAATTGATAACAATGATAATAACTAGCATAGCAATTATAATGATGATGATAATAACTGAGATTTGAGAGCTGCAGCTGTAAAGGAAACAAATCTTCAACTAAATAGGTCAGCAGCAGAAGAGCAATGTGAACAGCAAACTAAATATTTATTACTTGAATGTTATTTCATAAATAAACCACGTTTTATTTGATCTCTCATTGCCATTTAATTCAGATATTCCACTTTCCATCACGCGCACTTTCCCCATTATAAATGCCCAAAAAATGTGATTGAACTTCAGCCGTAAATTGTCTCGTAAGCAAATGAGCATTTCTCAGGGAAGTCATCGGCCAGAGAAGCCACTCCTCATTTTGCTGCTGCACTTAATAATATGCCTTGCACATTTTTCACTTGGCTTCTTGGTATTATGCTAATAAATTCATTTAACCTTGCTCAGGCTTCACTACTTCACAATTTCTTCTGTCAGTCAAAAGTTTATCTTTTAATTTATGCAATTAACACCTACTTTTACTCCAAGTAATGATCAGTCACATACATTGGGAGAAGTTCTTCATCTTGATGAGATGCATCGTACGAGTTCATCGCCTCCAAGAGTAGCCGTGAGACGATCTCCTGATCGTAGACTTCGCCTCCGTCTACGTACAGACAGCACACACTTGATAATACTCAGCCTAGCGAAAACTACTCAAACCTCATAATAATTGCTAGAACAGACGCTAGAATGGCTCTAGTGAATGGACTGGAAACAATGTACAAGCTTAGACCTCTCCATCCACAGGAACAGCGGAGGCCCTTCGCCTTCCCATAGATTTGCCAATGAACCATGCGATACATAAATAATTGTATAAGTCACAATAAATAAATTTTTTATTTTTAAACTTTACACTTCATTTTGCATACTGAATGGCCATTGATCACAATGTTTATGTTGTTACAAGTACTATCAAAATGAATCAGACGTTAAGTAGAATAAACAAACACTGAATCGCTTTCTGTACCCGCAGTGTTGCATACAAGATTAATCACAGGGCATCAGAAGTCAAGTAGAAAAAAACAAACACAGCTGACTTTCTGTACCTGCAGTGATAGGTCTGGTCAGCTGACGCAGGCAGTAGATGTGTTTACTTTTCACCTGATAGTACTTTGCCTCGGCCATCATTAACTCTCTGCAACATACATATTCAACATTTCAAATAGATCAACTAAGAAACAACAGTTCATGTGTTCAAGATGAATGCAACAGCTATACCTATACAATAACATAAAGAAATAAAGGAAACAGTTAATAATGTTAGGCCTACTTTAACTAAAATCTAATACATAAAAATAAATAGAGAAACAGGAATCATTTTCTGACATCACTTGTTCTCAATCTATTTATATCCATAGTAAATCCTTCACAGAATCTTGTCACATAATGCACTCCAGACAATTACACAGCCATTTTTTACCTTATTATGACTAGAACTTATGACAAGAAATCTACAGCAGGCAAGCTAATCCTCAGTCTGATTAGATTGAGCAGTAACTACTTCCTATGTCCATAACTTACAATCCTTTACTGCACAGCTCGTTCTACTTCACATCACACATAGCTGACTCAGGACTGACAGGACATTCTTATAAATAGCTCAATTTTATAGTTCTATTTCTGAACATAACATAACTTAGAGCTGAGAGAAGTAATGTAGTCAAGGCATTTTTTTCAAGACCAAGGCAAGGCAAGGCATTTGGAAAATTGTTCAAGACAAGGCAAGGAAAGGCAGTAAAGTGCCTCAAGGTAGCCTCAAGGTATGAAATCAAGGCCAAGGACTACAAAAATGATATAGTCAAGGCATTTTTCCAAGGCAATTTTTTTTCCAAGGCAAGGCAAGGCATTTGGAAAATTGGCCAAGGCAAGGCGGTAAAGTGCCTCAAGGCAGCCTTGAGGCAAGTCATTAAGATCAAGGACTACATCACTGGTTGAGAGAGTGTGACACAGAGAGAGAGAGATATGGCAAACCTTGTGAGTTGTTCGTTTCTCTTTTCTTCTTCCTTCAGCAATTGATCGACTTCCAGTATTTCCTGATTGAGAAATTTATTTTGAAGTTTGTAGGCTGAACACTGGTCCTATCATCAACAACACCAATAACAACACTAATGTAGTAAAGTCAAAACTAAAAATGTAGGTGAAACAACAAAAATGAAGTGATCAAGGCTACGCCCCTCTCTGCTCCCAGTCAACTCGAAACAAGCAGGCGCAAAAGTGTGTGCAACTTGTCACCTTTATGTCCAAGTCACTCGATTTCTGAGAGTAACCCTGATTTTGACCACATTGAACCGTTGTTACACCGTTTCTCCGGTTGAGCCATCAGTGCACCATACTTCGCTGTGCACAATTACAAACTAGTACCAACCCCATGCATAACAGTGCACCACACATACCATGAACACCGAGCTGAGTCATCAGCACACCATACTTCGCTGTGCACAAACTTGTGCCAGCACCACGCACAACAGTGCACCACACATACCATGGACACCGAGCTGGAATGGTGCCATTAACAAACCATCACTAACACTAAATGCTCACACTCACACAAACACAGATTTACACACATCGTTCTAACTCACATTAGAACCAGATTCTTGTACATTCCAAGAAAAATGTGTACATTACATCCTGCACAAAAGTGAAAAATGAAGTGAACAGCGACATACTTAAAAGTATTGTAAACTGGAAAGAAATGCTTAGAATTTTAAGTACTCAATTATTCAATTTAATTACTTATATTAATTTCTCAAATACTATTCAGTTGCTTAGCATAAAACAACACATATATACTAATGCACACCTGAAGATTTTCAAATTCCTGACGACTGAATATAAATTTGAGAGCAGTTCCATCAGCAGAAGATGAAAGCTGCTCGCTTGGAGCACAGCGAGCAGCTTGTGGAGCACGTCGCTCAGACGGACTCGAGCTCTTCCGTTGCTCGCCCATTGCTGGCCGACCTGTTGTCTGTGCAACGGACTGTGCAACAGTGTGAGTGTTGCTGGAGGATGTTGTCAAGTCTGGAGTGAGTGTATTTGTACGAGAGTCTGACGGAGTCTCCGTCGCGGAGTGTGTTTCCAGTTGCCAGACTCTTTCTCCGAGCGTCATCATGACGACATCCTTGTGATGAATACTTTCCACCAACATCGCAATCTCTTCTCGACAACTTTTCACCTCGTTCTGCAGTTGACTAGACACAAATTTCAACAGAATAGTTCCTTACAACTTCTAAAAGCTTCATTGATAAAATAAGTAATAACGCAGTATTACAACAACACACACACAACAAACTTAGCCCTACTACAACAACAAATACATAAAAACTACGCCAGAAGAACAGAAAATTACTTCGAAGCAAGGCTGTGATCAAATCAAATTCTCGTTGTTAATATTAGGACAGAAAAATCGAGCCCCCAAAATGCAGAAAGATGCACATGTATCACACCAGCAGTATTACATGTATTACATCTAAAAAATAATAATTCACAATTATTTTCATCTAATTTTTTAACACACCACAAATACTTATAATGGTATTCTAATAAATACAGTTATTTAAGTCACACTAGCATGTTTATTTGTGACTCAAACTCCACAAATTTTTAATAGGCCTACTTCACAGTTTTAACGATTAAGTTGACGTCAACCCAATATGCTAGATATGATTTTAGGTCTATTAAAACATAATTAGATAGATGATGACCAAGAATTGTTTCGTTATCTTCTCTGCTGCTTTGTTAAAGTATTTATATCAAAGCAATTTACTTGAATATTTTTGAAGTACAAATTCCGTAATTTAATCAAATACAAAGTATACAGAATTACAATATAAGATAATAAACCATGCAGCAGCATACTCTCAGCATACACTTAAATGATTTTAAACTTGAATATGTATTGTAGAGTCTCAAATATTCTCTAAATACTTAGTAAAATGTAATACTCACAGTACAACTAGACAACTGACTCGTTATTCCAGACTTAACGTCTGTTGGTTTGCTATTGCTGCACTGTTTGTTTACTGTATAATAAAAGACTTCTCATATTAATAAGACAAATGATATTTACTGTATTTGAGATCGTTGGACGGCATCACGCTCCATTGACTCTGAGAGAGTGTGTTCAAGGAAGACAACCTTGGCATCACGTTCATGCACAGCTGTCAGGTAGTCACTCTCAACGCCGATACCAACAAACTCCTTACTATCACAACAGACAACATGGCATGTATACAACTCCTTACTGTCACAATAACAGACAACATAGTATATACACAACTAACTCCTTACTATCACAATAACATACAACATAGCATATACACAACTAACTCCTTACTATCACAATAACATACAACATAGCATATACACAACCAACTCCTTTGGTACTCCAACAACATAAAGCAGTCACTACGTGTGTAGAAAAACTCTACACGACATGGAACAACACGCAATACTAGTACTGGAAATGCACAAAGTGAACACAAAGAATGCGGTCATGCGTTGCGCGACAGCAGTTCTGCACAACGGCATACAACACTGCCACCGATAACTAAGGCACATGAGTGCACCGTTGCCTTCCTTCACACATAATGGAAACTAATGGCTTAACAAAAGCTTGATACACAATTAGTTGCTTTTATGAAAGAATGGCATCAATACTGTTCAGAAAGTTAGGTCACATAAAGCTCACAATGTCTGTACAAGCTGGATTTGAACCCCATAACTCTGTCAGCGTAGCAAAATTCTTCCCTACTCCGAAAAGTGGCAACAATTTGAAACTTTAAATAAGCCAAAACTGTCTTTAATGACAATGACAAATGAGTACGCAATGAGACAATGTACAATCATTCGTAATCAATCCTGAAATAAGGAGCAAGTAAATGAAGGCAGGAACTGACTGTGTGTCCACCTGCCGCTGCAGTGTCTCAACCTGGATGCGCAAAACATCGACAACTTCTCTCATAGCCTGCAGCTCGTCTTCAACCAATTCCGTCTCTTCTCTCAAACTGCTCGCCGAGTCCATCATCTAACAACCAATCACACAACGCCGTCCATCATCTAGCAACCAATCACACAACGAGTCCATCATCTAACAACCAATCACACAACGCCATCTAACAACCAATCACACAACGCCATCTAACATCCAATCACACAACGAGTCCATCATCTAACAACCAATCACACAACGAGTCCATCATCTAACAACCAATCACACAACGAGTCCATCATCTAACAACCAATCACACAACTAGTCCATCATCTAACAACCAATCACACAACTAGTCCATCATCTAACAACCAATCACACAAGGCCATGTATGCTAGTCGTTATATAGAGCCAGCAGGTGGCTGTACATTGTGTACAATCAGTTATATGTTTGACTGTCTTACATTAATATCTATTGGGAGAGTTTATATACATAACCAATGGAATTTAACAAACTCTCTTTCTCATTAATTCCCAAATTGTCAATGGTACGTTTAAATGAAAATCAAAGTTACTTATAACAGCATAATATTACAATAAACACTATAGTAACATTATGAAAATACTCAAACTTCAAGTAGAACAAAAAACTAGGTTGCAGTGTGAACATTTGGATATTAAGAGATTAGGATTGAGAGCAAAGTAGGGACATGATTTGTGCTTCTTGGGAAAGATGGTTATTCTGGAAAATGTCTAACTATTGCTGAGAAAGAAAACAAACCATACAGCAACAACAACGATGATGATAATAATGAGCACTAAAACTCACTACATAAACTGTTAGTAACTTCAACATCTTTTGAAATAGCTCTTTTGCTTAATTATACTAGACCTGTATAGCTTGGCAAAATATGGGAGATTGTTTAGTTAATCTTCAAGTTATCGCTCAAGTTTACCTGTTTGCACCTAGAGCACATTCCATCTGTCCTCTCAGGCGACGAATCTTTCGTGACGCTAGAAATCCTTATCTTGCGTCGGAATGAAGTCAAGCGATTAGAGAATGCGGGTCTGTTGAACCAGGATGCTGGCGAGTCCTGAGCGGGATGAGCACTGGATCCGGATGATGTTGGCCTCTCATGTGAATCACGTTCCGCATCACTGCCCGCAGCAGGTCCTTCAAGACTCACGTCTTCCTGGGAGGATTCTGAGTACACAGAGTCTGTGTCAACAACAACTACCTTTCATACAGAGCCATAAAGTCGTGCAGAGCACAAAATAGCATGCATCCACATAAAACAAAGTATGGCCCATTGTTCAAATATGCTCAACATGAACCACACAATGTAAAAGAGTATACAAGGATAATCAGATTGAACACAGTTCATAAAACAATAATCTCAAACAACATATTATACAGGATCATCTGATACTCTACATTAGGGCTCGAGTGTGTATTTTAAACAGACAACGATGAAAAGGTAAGAATGAAAGCACACGATGATTAAAGGACTGTCTTACTTTGGACACATCTCATCCATACAGAAGTAAATATATCAAATTAAAAACCACAGCTAGTGATGAAGAATGACAGCACTAAAATATTGTAAACCTATCATTATAAATTGTTGCTTAAACCTTGATTTCATGCAAAATCTAGTCTAATTTTAAACGAATAATCATTACAACATGCTCGCAACAAATACTATAGAATTTTCAGAAAAATACAATCAACTTTGCAATAACTTAATTTGTTAAAGTAATGCCAATTAGTATAATATTTAGTGATTCAAACAATTATTAACGCATTGAAGCAACTGTAGCATAAATACCTTTTGAAATCTTTGAATGTCGATTGGTTTTCATATTAGACAGAAGGTTGCGAAGTTCCACCTTCCAGTTCGTGATGGAAATATCTCTGAGGGCTGAGCGACCACTGCCAGCCATGGCAGCTGAGGGTCCAACAGTCTTCTCTGGCACAGAGATGGTGTCCAAGAGAGTGAGTTCCTCAAACTCGTCACCAGCTGGTCGAGCTGTTGTGCGCTTAACCAATAGTCCACTCTCGTACGCCTGAACATATACACAAATAACACTCTCGTACGCCTAAACATGGAGTGACCGAATAGGTCAGTCGTTAGCATCGCACGCTTAGCAGCGAGAAGATAGAGGGTTCGCCTCTCGGCAACGA
>JAQFYQ010004070.1:0-10175 GCA_034694885.1 Buchholzia appendiculata | reverse complement strand
CATAATTAATCACAATCTGCACAATTCCGGTGTACGGTTCTTTACCTTACAGTTCATGTTTCAGTGTCACTTGATTGGAATAAAGTTATTATGAATAAACGAGTAAATATTGTGTTTTTTGCAAATCTCGCAGCACGGAGCATTTAATCAGCAACCGAAACTTGAAACAATGTTCAATGTCAGTACGAATGCATCCGCGCAGAGGTTCAAGATTTATCAAGATTTAGACTTGACCTTCAGAACACTCGCTGTACAAGCCCTGCTTATTGTGATGGCGACTTACTCAACCTTACGTTACATACTGTAACAGTATGATGCATGTTTCTCAACTGTCAGTTTACGGGATTTTTAGAATACAATATATTGTCGGAAATTTAAAATAATCCCATAAATAACAACAGCAACACTACATCATCGTTAGAATTCGTTGCAGTAGCGAACACTATGCAACACTAACCTAAACCTCGCAAAGCATAGTAGATTACATAAATTATATAGATAAACTTGTATTCATAAATAAGATAAGCCAACTTGTAAAAATAAAAAAAGAACTGAGGCTTACGTCCAGACTTACGCATGCCAATAGTCAACGTCTATTGTTCACGAATAACAGTTTGTTGAGAGTTCCGACGTCTCGTAATAACAATAACTAAAAGAACTATAACTATCTGGCATTAGTGACAGACAAGTCAATGCGTGAGACGAATATGAGGTGTGTCATGTCAATAATATTAGTGGCAGAGGAACACGTCTCCAATGCAGTGCATGTAGACGTCTCTACTATGTTCAAGACCAGATGGTTCAAAGTTTCAATCGTTTCTTTGAGATATACATGATACACTATTACTGTTACAGCGTGATCGCTGAACTCTGCATGCTGTGCATAATTTTATTCTCATAATTCTAAGAGTGTGCGTCTGATCAAATAATGATATACAGTTTTCAGTAAGCCTCATATATTATGAGAACATGGATAGATACCGTGAAAGCGATATCCTAGCGATTCGTTGAAGAGTATCATTCCCTTCCTGGCATCCCGTTGCTTCTTCAATGTCTCATCGGTCAGCATGGCGTAGAGATATGTGATATCGTACAGATAGAGAGAGAACGAGTTCGGCTGAATAAAAACCAATTGGTATATCATGATGAATTATTTATCATCGTGTAGAATGATACCTACATTAAATGCAATATCATAATTATAATCCGCATCAATAGCTGTTGGCTGTCAACACAGACGACGAACATTCTGTTCTGTTCAACAACATATGCATAATTCTTGTGAGTTGGTGTCATAAATTTAAGCGCCCTCTTTTGGTGATATTAATTCAGGCTGAATCAACATTAACTGTAGCTTTAGTTTCATCCAGTTAAACGTATAGCCGATGATCATAAACGCTAGATAAATTAATGCATATGGAAGCTCGTCATGTTGTACGTGATGAAACTTGAAGTATATTTCGGCTAAACAAGAAATCGGCGTATATTTATGTTTTCTTCTGCATTAGCTATTAGTCGTGAATCAACACGTTTAATGCACTGCCTACATTCCATCTTAGCCGAACTTAGCATCGAAGTTCGTGCTGTTAACATGGGTTGAATACTGAGCCTTGATTTAATTATTTATTTCATCTTCAACTGACATTTTTCAAACATAAAATCACAATATCACAACAGTTGAAGATCAACAGTTGAACAGTATAAGGTCAGTTTAAGGGTCAACAGTCTCAAAAGCACTCATGACATCACTTACATTAAAATAAATACGTAAAAAACACTATCATACAAATTTCCCGCAAATTCAATTTAGGTATTTATACAAAACCTGGGACACTTCAGACTACGCTAAAACACCAACAACACACTGCAATGTAGCACGGTTGATTATGAGTTAGAATTCACGTTCGAATTATACACAGCACTATGGAAGGAATCTCACGCTAGTCATTTTGTAATATTTGGAATACTAAATCAACAAACTGTGAACAATATCCGCATTAACGTCAGCAAGAAAATTTTTATTCAAATTTAGATTTTTCTATTTATTTCTAATTGCGTGCCGTGTCACAAAATCAATACAAGCATCGAATCTTCTTACCGGTCCAGTGTTGGGGCTGATAGCACTCCACGGCGCATGCGCGTTGCGCTCAGCGACGCGTTCTAGAAACTGTTCCGTAGCGTTCGTCATCGGCGCATCGCGTATCGTCAACTGTCGTGGAATCATATAACACACAGAGAAGAGTACATAGTATTGGTTAGTTAACTAAGCAAAAAGTAACTCAATTTCATCACATTGTATTTCAGAAATTATCGCGACGGCGTAAATATTAAGGCGATCCTAATCTGTGAGTAATTCCAGTGCAAGTCAGCGATAGCATTCACTTTTATTTGAAAATCATATATTTTATAATGCGTTCATGTTTACTTTTGTGTTTTCTTCGCAGTTACTTAAATTTTACCAACTGGAATTCCGCATTTTAAAAGATATAAATTTAGAATTACCTTAGGTCACACACATACCTTGATAGCCTAATAGTTTAATATTTGAAATGAAGCAACTTAAAGTCATAGGCCGAAAAGTTTACTAATTACAGATAGAAATAAGTGGCAACTGTATTTTACATTAAACTGCTTCTAGATCGTACCTATAGCAACTGTAAAGC
Organism: Buchholzia appendiculata; assembly: GCA_034694885.1. NCBI lineage: Eukaryota > Metazoa > Annelida > Clitellata > Enchytraeida > Enchytraeidae > Buchholzia > Buchholzia appendiculata. The sequence goes on along the minus strand of JAQFYQ010004070.1, from coordinate 7,512 downwards.
TGAGATGATCTCATAAATTCAATGTAGATCAAACAATTTAAAGTATATAAATATTTATATAATAGTATATAATATTTAAGTATATAAATATTTAAAGTGTATATGAATCCGTGCATAAATAATACAGCATCAATTGATATTGTGGTGTTTCGTTTGCAAAATGTTTAGAACTAGTTAGTTTCAAGTAGGCCTAGGACTCGAATCACACAGGTCGTTCTACTATTGTGAGATGGCGATGCTGATATGAATACGTTTACGATGAAAATGATTTAATAGAACGAGTAAAGCGGGAAGCTCGAATAGTCTAGTGGTTTAGACGTCTGCTTTGCTATGCACGAAACCCGAGTTCGATTTCCGGTCACCGGTTCTACATTTGCTCATAATTAGAAGGGTCATTATATTGACGTCTACAACAGTTGGTGCTACAACCGATGTAACTATTGTTACACTGTGTGGATAATTCACTGCCCTATGTGCCGTGCGTATGTAGCCTATGTATCGTGTAGTTGAAAAGTCAGTGTGAAATAGTAAACGATTACGTGGCAAGTATTGAAACCTACGTAGCGACGACGTAAGATTCCGTACATTTTCTTGGTTGGGGCGGAGTGATGTGGTGGTGAGTTTGGAGACGTTTGGAACTACTGAGTTCAAAGCACGACTTATTTTGGTCGTGAGGGGTTCGCTAGGTGGAGATGTTGATATATATATATATATATATATTTACAATAAGTTTGCCATGCAAGATCGCGCTTAGTGAGAGGCCCGAATGACCTGGTGATTAAGACGTCTACTTGAGTGGGTAGGAGACAAGGGTTCGATTCCCGGTTCAGACACCAAGTCCTACTTGTGATTTGAAAATGTCTTGTCATAAACGGAATCTCATTATTGTCGTCCGCAGCAATAAATAAATAAATAATTATATACAAAATATAAAATAAAATGATGTCCTAATAAGTGGTAACATATGCTTTTGTTGGCGATGAGATATGAAGAGTTCGTTTATAACAAGGCCCCTTCCAATTACGAGTTAGACGTTATACAGGTGTCTAGCAGGTATCTAACTCGGATATCCTGCATGACATGCACCCACTACGCTATACTGACCGCCGTTCCACTCGTTGTTGGAAGTCATACTTATCGTAAACGTATTCATACCAGCACCACCACGTTGCAATCGCCGCGCGCCTCTAATAAGTCGAACTTTGAAATCCTTAATTCCCAAGCGTCTCGCAACGCACCACCACACTATCTACTACTGCGGAATTTCAGATACTTCATAGTTATTATCCTGTTTTATGAGAATTAGTTTACATTAAACATTTATTTATTTTACAGCATATGCTTATTTATTAAGTATATGCTTATTTAACAATATAATATATTTTACTTTGCCTATATGAGGACACTTTTTACGGGAAGGACCTTTGGCCACCCACCCGTGCTCATCTGGCATAGTCGGTACGTGATTAAGTCATGCGTAATAATACGTAAGACAATAATAACCATCGGCAGGACCTGTCTTCGGACAGAGCACTGTTATCATCATATGAGGACATTGTCATTAAGCATGGCAAATGTTCCATTAGGCCTACAATTCATAAAACTATAGAATCACTTGTTACACTAAAGACCGCTTACAAATTTACCATCAATTCAACAAATATTCTTATTTGCACTAAATCAGAGACTAATCCTATATACCTGTGATATTACTGACAATGTCCCTTCATCCTCTTCGGAAGTTGCGGTTCCATGTAGTGCAGATATTTAAAGATAAACTTGAGCAGTTTATTCAATACGTGAAAATAACAAACCTGTTTGAATGACGTAAAGGCTTCCATTCGATACGTTCGATTTTGCCCCGTCATATTGAACACATTCCACGGTGTCAAAATCAACGCTGATGCTGTTGTATCAAAACTGAAAAAAGCGTAGTCGCCATTGGTCATGCCGAGATCTTGAGCAGCAAAAAGCAGCCTCCCAACGACACTAACGGTCGTGTGACACATTATGATGACTGCAGACAGATATAAGTGACTCTTAGTTGTATGTGAATTGACAAAATATGTCACAAATTTGTAAAAAAGCGAAGGTTTCTTTTTACGATATTAAAGTTATGATCTACTGCACAATATATCATACTAAGTGATAATTAACAAACGCAAGCAACCACTACAAGTATGCTTCTGCATAATTTTTCGTTTAATGCCAACGTCAACGTAATTTGATCACGTCTGTTTTCTCAGATTATCACAAAACAATTCAATTTCAATTTCAATGAATTTTATTATCATCATTTTCAATGCATTAACTCGTTTAAACATGTTTGTGAAAGACTAAAAGCCGTTATATCGTTTCACTTATATTTTTAGATACTTTATGACGTGACTTATTTCCAAGTGAATTGATTAGTTTTACCATTCGACGGGTAAAACCATTGTATCGTGTTTCAGTAAGACAATAATTGTTAACCGGGCAGATGATTATTACAGCGTTTCCGCTATTTTTTATCAATTTCATTTTCGTCATAAATTTTAGTTTTGATAAGTCTTATACAAATACGATAAATCATGACAAATATTAAAAAACGAACATAATATGGAAACAATAAGAACGCTAACTTCTGGCTTGTTGGCTAAATATCTTCACAATCTGCAGGATGTCATCATCTGTCGGTTCGTACGGCATCAGATACCAGCTTGATTCGATCATATTGTTGGCTTTAAGCGTATCACGGATTGTTCTGACCCCAAAAGCACACGATGCAACTATTGTATCAGAGGCGATCAGATAATTATCCCAACCATGATGCTGAAAAATCTTGACGAATGTGTCACCGAAGTTAACCCAGGAACCTGTCATGCGTAGCGTGGTTTGGAACCGAGTTTTGTCATCCATGTCGATGTCCATACACACTTCTGGGAGGTAGAGAATATTCGCATATCCGGTGATGTATCCAGCCGACGCACAGGCTAAAAATAAAGACAGAAAATTATACCTCGGCATGTAATCATTCAATAATTAGTTCAGTTGTACATTGCAATATTACACATTAACTAAAATGCATGGAAAATTGCATGACAGCTTTTAAACCGATTTACAGCTTTTTTACAAACTGCATTTCTGTGTCCAATATAATCGTGTGATATTGGGTATGTGCTGCTTTCGACTTCTTTCAAATTTGCATTTTTTACTAGATAAACTAGAAACTGATGTAACTTTCACGATTTCCACCTGATTGGAAAATATTCTAGATGCGTCGGTAAGTAAACGTTTACATTCAATAGGTTATCACAGAATAGACAAATAGCCTCGATACATTCTACGGTTATATTGGTAACATGGCAAGAAAACAATTTTCTTAATACAAGTATCCTTCGTGATTCTTCGAAGAGTAGTACAGACTCAGTGAGACGGAGAAATAAACTTGAAGTGATCAATTACGAAATTAATCCAAGTTAATGTACCGGTGTAGCAGGCTGGTCCAATGATGACGTCAACCGACTGTCTTATAATGAGATCAAGGACAGCGTCCGTGGAGAACTTAGGATCGCATTGACAGTCATGGAACGCGTAACTACAACAATAATTTATGTGTAGAATCCAGCACAAGAGACGACCGAAATCTTACATTGTAAAAACGATGAAATAGGTGATAATAGGGAAAATTAAATTAATAGTCGAAAAATACAAATAGTGTAATAGAAGTGTGTAGCTAGCATCGTTGATTACATGATACACGTATGTAATATATTGCATATAGTGGCAAGCTTCTTAAGCTCATTCCCACAATGCTACTTATTGCAGATCTCAAAATTATCTTAAGTATCAGTAGAATAAGTGCTTGAGAAATTTCTGGCAAAGTAAGTTAACCTTTCAGAACCCGATAGGTAATTGTGAACTTCACGTTGCAGATGCATTTTGCAATCCTAGTAACAACCATCCATCCAGCAGTGTCGCTGTCAACATAATGAGCTTGTTCACGAATCCAAAATCACTGAGTACCATCAAGTTCCGGTATATTTTGATTAGTCTACTATCAAAAAAATTAAAGTGATTTTTGTAAGCACCACATTTTTTGTTGACACTGTCTTCTTCTTATTCTACTTTAACATCATATTCATTTAACTCCAGTTTATTTTTCTATTACCAAACAATGGAAATTGTATGATTCTACCGTATGAACCACACTGTGTACATTAATATGTCAGCAACTCATATTAATTGTACTTTTCAAATGTTAGAGTTAAAATTACCATTTTATTTGTAACAGATAAATTAGTAACTCCCCTTTTAATTAGTGCCATTGATTAGTGTACGTGAAAAACTATAATTAACCAACTACTATTTAAGGAGGAAATGCGCAGAGTGAAGATTTATCAATAACCGTTTTTACTGTGAATAAATTACATGCTTATCATCTTGGAAGTTCCCTGAATTATATTCCAGAATTGAATACGTATTTAGTAATCTATTCTCAAGGCATGTTAACGTATTTCACTTGGATTTAAATCAAATATTTAACATATATTTGCTAGCAATATAAATGGAATTAAATGCTACGATGAGTTTACTAACCTGATGTTCTCTCCAGGTAGAAGTCCATCAGCTTGAGCTTGATCCATGGCCAGACTAATCGCTCCTTGATTATTGGATGCACTAATGTATCCAATTCTGAGGCAGATGATCGGTGACGGTAAACGTGTTAACACAGCCAGAGAAAACAAACATCGTATCGAGTCGACACGTTTAAAAACCGTCATTTTGAATCAAAACTTTAAAAACTTTGCACAATTCTGTAAACAAAATGACATAATTACGAAGCATTACATTTGTATGGCTTCTCATGGGCAGTATTCATTTTGAGAAATAAGTACCTGAATTCATTCTAGTAACAACCAGTCTCGTTTCTTAACTAATTGTATATAAAGTGCCACATTACTAGATAATGTAATCATGTTAGTTAATATAGAGTTTGACTCAGATATGTGCACAAAAATGTCGGCGAAATTAATGCAAGTTGATAAAAAAAAGTTACTGCACAAACCGCGCATACCGACAAACACCGTAGCAATTAATGCTAAAGAGAGAAATGCCGACGTTATTAAATAAACCCATTGAATGAACGTACGACCGGAAACGGAACTAGAATTTATTATTGATTCTTTGCTTTTTCTATCAGACATCCATAGACATTTGTCAATATCATACGAAGGAGAATAATATGTCAAAATCCGAAAAAGAAAGAAAAATTCTTAACATATTTGATGAGTACAAAAAGGGGAAATGAGGAGTATTTCAAATAAATAGGCCAGTAGTGAGTTAGTAAAAGTATTTGTTAAAGTAATAAAAATTCATGTAATAAAATTGAGTGTGTAACTTAGGTAAGGTAACATGTATATTTGGACGTAGGCACCTATGCGTGGTGCCTCTGTGTCCATATCAATTTTAAATACATGGTACGATACATATTATACAAGTGCAATTAAATTAACAAATATTGTCTTGTCTTTCCAGTAAGATTAGCTTTATAGTCATCATACATATCCTTCTGAAGCCAAAATGTATTCAAGTTATTTTTGAAACTGTTTACTGAACTCGATGTAACAACATTTTCTGGTAAATCAGTCCACATACCAACAACTCGAGAACAAATTGAATACTTCCTTATATCATAATGAGGTCGTACATGAGAAAGTTTAGGTAAATCAAAGTTTAAATGAGTTGCCCCGTGTTCTACTGTCCTCATTTCTACTAAAACTTGTACACTATTCTGTCATATAATACATTCAGGATTTTGGACACTTCGATCATGTCGCCTCCTGCTCTTCGTAACTTTAGAGTTGGTAACTGTAAATAGATCAGTCTTTCTTTATACGAGTAGTGTTTATTACTTAAGCGGATGATCAACAAAGTGTGAAACATTGATAAACGTGCTAGTTTAATTTATATGTATCAACATATATTTTATGAAGATTTTATTACGCTGTTTATTATTGAGTTATTGATGTTTTTCTTGACATGTTACTTCCCTAAAGAGCAAATAAGATTGTCTGTTACAATAAAAATTATTCCAAACAAAAGTTGCGAATAATAAATTTAAAAAAAACAGTCAAGCAATGAGATCGAATGGATTTAAACTATTTAAACTACATAACTGTTAGTGCTAAGAAAATTTACTAAACAATTTACGAGCACCCAAAACAGATTTAAAATCTTTAAAAACGTAGTACTTGAAATTTACTTGACATGTCCACAGCAATGTTGACACTGTATTCGTTAGTGTTTCTTGCATAATTTCCAATAGTATATAATAATATATCATAATAATGTTGAATGTAGCTGTTATTAAAACTTAAACCTGTGATAAAAACTAAATCAACAAATTAAACTACTTTCTAAGTTCAGCGTGTTTTATTCAGCATAGCAATGTAGCTTGTGACGCTTACATTTCATCTTAGATCATGGATCAATTATTGTATTGTCGTAAGAACAACTGCTTGTATCTTTCTAAATTTATGTCTTTGAAGCTGTTCTTGGAATATGGTCCGTAGTAAACTAGCTTTGTTTATTACGAGTTATTTCCTATCTTAGTTAGAAAATCCATTGGCTAAAATTATGCAAATAAATGCCTATAGGTATTAGTTCATGGTGCATAGTATATTATCTAAAGTTTGTTATCAACTGATACAAATCTAGGCACTGTAAAAAATCTAAGCAATGACTCAGTGCATAGCATAACTAGCTCTGCTGACTTGTAGAATTGTAACGACAGCGAGAATGCCACTCTGTGACAGGCTCATTTCTCCCTCAATCTGAAAGACCTGCAGGTGAAGCTTCCGCTAGCTCTCGTGCGACACAATGCTACGGTAATCGTGACGTTGCTACAATGCGCTGTGCGGTGAATGACGAGCTTATTCTATGTTCTTGAACATCTCTTGCCAAACCAAAGATATATTGAACACGATCAATTCGGCGTTGACCAAAAAACAATGCGAGGTTGTCGATAGTCACGTGACTCGGGAATGGCAGCCAATTAAAGGAACTAAACAAATGTATGCGGTCTATGATGCAGTGTGAATAATTGTCAAATTAACCCATTCGTGCCTAGCGTCCCATAAATGGGACGGCAGTTTAAAAATTCGCCAAAATTACAATTTTCGAGATTTCCACAAAATATTGACCCTACTTGTTCTCAAGTAGCCAAATAACGGGTTGGGGTCTACAAATATGTGATTAAATAATTTTGGATGGGGGATAATGGAGTTTGATTTTGACGAAGGCGTATTTTTCAATTTTTTGCAATCTTCCATTTTCATATTTTTTTTAATTTTTTCTGTATCGATAGTCCTGCACATTTCTCTTACAAAATACGAAGGAAAGTATCCCCTTGAATAGTTTTCATACTTTGTTTGACATCATAAGCACACAATTTACCTTTGCAGCCTGTGTTTTAGGTGTCCCATTTATGGGACGCTAGGCACGAGAGGGAAGGGGTAGATCTTCCGAAGG
>JAQFYQ010004069.1:0-10177 GCA_034694885.1 Buchholzia appendiculata | reverse complement strand
ATCTTCGTTAACTACTGTTTTAATTGTGCCTCTGATCTACAAGGGGATGAGGTTAGAACAGGATGTTTTTCGTTGTCAGCCAGTTCAGACAGTGCGGTGATTCAGACAGTGCATGATATTCTTGCGGACAACAGTATATCATCATACTGCATGTTACCTTTGACTACACTCATTAATGGTGTTGTTACAATGAAGGTTTATGAACATCAATAAAAGGACCATTATCGATGGCGAATGATATGCATATTGTATACAGACATAAATCCGAAAGTTTGATGTCCTTTAAAACCGCAAACAACAAGAAATACCTTGAGAACAACGAAGGTCATTACGTTGATGATCGAGTCAATGAATTGTGAAAAGTGTGAAATCTGTACATCGTAACAAAGATTTCGCTGTTCATTCAATATGTGTAGTGGACAAATTCATCAGAGCCAAATTATGCACATTAATTCCAGTTCCAGTGACATTAGTACGAGACCCAGACACATTAATACGAGTCCATTTAATGCAACTCCTGAGAGGCTATTATTTATATCAAATTGTTCCCAAAAATTCACCGTTAGATTCACTTTGTTTTACATTTTGCTCATAATTTCAAACTGCTATTTTAGCCAGTAACGGCTGCATACGTGAAATGCTTATTTGTATTATTAGTCCATTTTTATTATTGCTACCGTATTCATTTTTTGGACGATGTTTCGCAAAATATTATCCAATCTGGACCATGAAAATGTTATTTTTCATAACAATTAAATCTCAATACCATAAAAGTATTTTGTTAGTGAATTTATAGTACGAATTATGTTTTAAAACGTTACAGTAAATTAACATATTAGGTCTTTTCCAAACGGATATGACTACGTGTTATAATGACAATAATCTATTTCGGAAAAGTTTCAATCAGGTTCACTGCATAGCACATTACTACGTCTGCTCAGTTATTTACAATGCCAGTTACAGAATTGTATCATATAAAAACGTCATGCATTTGTCTTTAAACATTTGCACACGGGCTTATTACAGGAACTTCTGATAGTAATTAGAACTAGTTACAGTTGAAACATATTCATTTTGTTCGCCGAAGGTCTACTAACTTCAAGCAAATGAAGTTATCAAAACCCAAGTCCGGTATAAGTGTTGCTCACTTGACCTGCAGTAACCCACAGCGTTGAAGATTATTTACAACTTAGCCACACAGGTCAGCGCGACTTGTCTATTTACACAGGCCCTTGATCTACCAAGAAATAGCAAAATTCCGTCGTGAAAATTCCCTGTTAACAGAAGTGAACTTCGGACTTCCTGTAATTTCGATGAGGTTCAAGAATGCTATATGCAGTATGGTGTGATCGGTGTTGTTAAGCATGAAAATCCGTTTGCGCAGAAGTATGGTCAGAAAGATTTTGTAAAAAGATGTTCATCGTATCATTTGTATCTGTTTGATGATCACTGCAGTAAATCTGAAATGTGTCATTTTCTCATTCTAAAAATGTTAACAACGTTTAAGAAATACATGTATTGTTTGTTTGAAAGACTGCAGCCAGGAATTTCCAATCCTGATTACATTTTTACGATCCAGACGTTCAACTGTGTTTAATTTTATAACTAAACTAAGTGATATCAATAAATGGAAATATCCATTCTATTTAAGTTGTAAAATATCAGTTGCAAGTTGGTTTACCCATTTTTTCAAAATTCTTGAAACCTATAATCCTGCCCGTAGCCAGGGTTTCATTGGGGGGAGGGATTATGAATATTTTTTCCAAAAATCGCAAAACATTGCAAAATTTTAAGAAAATAAAGGTATCGGTGAGTAGGGGTTCTAACCCCTACATCTACCAAAATTTAGCCGTGGCAAGAATTAGGAAACAGCATTTCGATTTAGTTCAAACATTTGTTTCGGCATTCAACAAAATGCAGTGAAAACGCGCGATGAGCCAACACAATTTTATTTCTACAAATTTTTCAGAGGCTTTCAATTTTTCAGATTATCCATTGAACCCTTGAAGGACCGCAAACAAATTCTCATTCACATGCCTCCACCAATAAATGAAGTGCGTAAAATTTAAGTAATTCAGTTGTGGCGCTCGCGGATTTGTCGAAAAAAAATGAAAAACACATAGACGCTCGCGCACCGAAACAAATAAATGAAATTTAATCAAATATCGATATATATATATATATAATTATATATATATATATATATATATATATATATATATATATATATATATATATATATATCAGGGGTCATTCAAATGTGACTTCACGCATTGCGTATATTCCAGGCTTCCAGCATAAAAAGTTAACATCTTGACGCTGTATGTATATAAGCACTAGCCGAACAATAACAGTTTTATAGTTCTTGACGATTAAACACTGCAGGTTATTTCACGGCTTCAATGACGAAAAACAACAATGACAAACACGGCGTCTCGGGACATTAATCATTACAACTTGCAATGATTAATATTTTCTTGCACAACATTGTGCACTGAATGTTTAAAAAATTAGTCATACTCAGGGGGGGGGGGTCAAGACTTGTGACATAAATATATGTGGGGGGGGGGTCAGCGAGGTGGGACAGTTTGTTACCAGGGGGAGGGGACAAGCCTTGTAAAACTTGCGACATCATATTTGAATGACCCCTTATGAAAATAGCAGCCAAATCAAAGGAAACTGCCATGGAAGCATTCTTGTGTAAAATTACATTGCTTGTTATGTGATGCCCTGCAGACGCGGGACTTCAGGAAAAATAGACACACAGAAGATGAAGACACACAATCTGACACATAATAAGTAAATACAAAGCACGAGTTCACTAGAGGTCATTGTCTACGAGGTCATTGACTTCGCTTAGGTCAAATGTACAATTTAGACCACGGCGAACCGGCCGGGTGAACGACTTTCTGGCCAGATTATAAACATTGTAAATCCTCATTGCATCAAGGCATGTCCTCGACTGATATATACGGCAAACAAAAGCATAACAAACACATTACACAATGCGATATTAAACGCGGCAATAAATTCAACCAAAATACATATCAGAAAACGAACTATTGATTTAACCACGCGTATGAACAACTGGTCCTATAAGGTGCATTGCACTAACAAAATGTTATGTTGTGAACTTTACGTGAAATGATTCGTACATAATGCACTTCATGACACCTAGCAATAATAAAGGCATTGGTAACTGGCAAACACAGGTAAACACAGGCTAACACAGGTAAATGTATAATTTGCATTATCTCATTTACGTAATATTTTAGAATAACGTCAAGAATAACACATTTAAAATAATACATGAAATGTTTTAAATAATAAAAATATTAAATTGGCTGAAAATGTTTGGCAATTCTTGAACTCTGAGCAGGGTTCTAGTTGCCTGGTGGGCGGGTGGGGGGGGGGTCGACATAGGATTGAATCATTGAGCTCTACTGCATTTGTAAAATTTAGTATCGTCAACCCCCAACCAATTCTAAAATAGACGGGTCTGGGGTATATACCCAAGTGAAAATTACCACGTCAGTGACGTCACTTCATTGCGTTTTCGACCCCTGCAGGTCACTTTCACCCCACCTCAAGTGCATATTTTTCTTTCTTAAAAGGTCGTCAACAGATTTCCGAGGAAAATATCACCGAAATATCGCAGACAATCAACAGAGTTTGTCAACAAATGTTTTTGTTGAACTACAAACATTTCTGCTAATATATTTTTCCAAATGTCTAAAATTGGCCTTAATTTATTTGCAACTCTATATATAGAATGATTCATATCACTATTGAAAGTAAGTTTTGAAGTAAAGTTGAAATAATAGTGTAAACCTACCTAACATCAAAAGCCTTGACACTTGCTTTAATGAAAGTGATGAACTATGCGAGAAATGTTTACCGTCTCATTGACTCCTGTCAAACTGTATGTCTATATAAATACCTTCATATAAATACCTTCAGCTATAGGCTATAGCAGTGGTGTAGTGGTAGAAAAGCAGTGGGTACACTGTGGGTATACTGTCAAATTTTTCGTGGGTATACTCTCTGTATAAAGTGGGTATACTATGCTTATTAATGATTTCCTGTGGGTATACTCCGTATACCCAGTATACCCTACGACTACATCACTGGTTTCCATGGTTACCGTCGTCATTGTTGTAGTTATATTTCTAGTCACTATGATCACTATAACTGATGATCATCAGTTTTTGGAATAAGCGTCATTATCATAACAATCGTCATCAGCAGCATCGACGTCGTTCATCGTCGTTTTTGTTGTCATTATCATTACATCATAGGCAGTATTGTAATCTTCGTACTCAGCGTAGTGTTCGCCATTAAAGATTTCTTTCTGTGTCATAACTGTCATTAATATTAGCCACTATTAATATTAGCATGAAATGCTAATGTCGATGGCACTATATTGTGACGTGCACTATACTGTGTGACAGCGTGACGTCAGAGATGACGTGATGATGACGTTGTTTGTGTTGTAGATGAGTCAGTGAAGTCTGAAGACACTCAGTACCCGGATGTTGTTTCCTGTAAGATCGATGACCTTGTTGAAGGACAGTAAGTTTTTCTTCTCAACTCTGAATAAGAGTATTCAACAAGCTTGAACTGGCTTTATTCACGTTTCTCAACGGTTATCACAAAATTACAATGAATTGGTTGGTTGCTGCAGTTGTAGTAATGAAATCAGGCAATGTGTGCAGACATCGACGAATAATTTTAGGCAATGTGTGCAGACATCGACGAATAATTTTGGGCAATGTACACACTATTACCTGAGTGAAACAGCACTTTATGCAGTGCCTTCAAATGTCAGGTAATGTGCACATTGCCTGATTGTACACATTGCTTGTAACATATATATGTTACCGTATGTCTCAGATGTTATATATACCAATGCCACATAACTTGACAGTATTACATTCCTGATATTTCATTGGTTAAGCAATATGGTTAGTATTTGTTTAATTGTTCCATTATTTATTGGTATTGTGTTATCCAGGATGAAGGAAGTCGATGTAGCTGACAATAAGAAGATACTGTTAGTGAAGCACGAGGGGAAGTATCACGCCCTCAGTTCAAAGTGCACCCACTACGGGGCGCCACTTGCTAAAGGTACACATCTTACTTTGGTCATTTATTAATTACTGGTTAAATATAATATATATAGTCAAGTATAAAATATATTCAAGTAAATTTAATAAATAACACATAGCAACAATCAATGATGCTATGGCGATAACGATTTTAAATGACAATAACGACGATGATGACGATAATGACGACGATGATGAAGACGGTAACGACGACGACGATGAAACTATGAGAGGGACGAAGACGGTAACGACGACGACGATGAAACTATGAGAGAGTAAAAACGGTTGGTTTTTAAGCAATTTGTTGCAGCATTGTTATTACTAATTGATCTTGTCATAACATAAATGCCTTTACATTTAAGAGAATTTTGTGTTTTTTATATGTTATCATCATAGTCACATTTTGATTTTCGCAAGTAGGTTGATTACTATGCATTTTCATTCCTTTAGTCTTCCACTCTCCTTTTTGTCTCCGCGTCTGTCGCGAGTTTTATTGGACTTTTGATGTAATTCAACTATGTGTTACATTTATTAATATACCTTCACTACATTGTGCAGTACCGTACTGAATTTTTATATCGCTGCTATTAATTATGTAATAGTTTATTGTTAATCTTGAAGACGATTTAGTACTGTACAGTTTATATTATTTTATGTGACTTACTGGTTAACAGTTGTGTTCGTGTAGGATCTCTAAGCAACGGACGTATTCAATGTCCCTGGCACGGCGCGTGCTTCAGTGTTGTAACAGGAGATATTGAAGACTATCCGGGCATTGATAGTCTGTGCAAATTTAAGGTAAACGCACTGAATAAACATCTCAATTAGATATACACAATCGAAAGTAGTATTATGAATGTAGATTCTGAATCATATTTTCCTTTAATTTATTTTATCCGATTTATATTTACATTGTTTCCTCTTTGATCTTGCACTGAAGGTATTTTTGAATTTAAATTGTTAATGCTATCAATATTTTAAAGATAAATAGAATTCTCTATTTCATTTTATAAAGTTGGCTCCCAGATGATGTTTCATAATTATTCAGATCTTCTAATAATTTCATCAATAAGATATTATATCTATAAATGATTGACACCACCGTTTCCAGTAATGTCGGGCTTTGCAACAGACCCACCACGTTTCTCCTCGTACCACCAGACCAGGACCAGTGGCGAGAATATTGGCGTCAGGAAGGGCATCCGGCTGCTAAGATGCTTCAGTATAAAACCAGTGCTCTATGCATATGCACTGCAGAGTTTGATCATCGTGAGCGTGCTTGCAAACAATTCCGTCCTGGTTACGGAGGGAAACATTTTGATAACGCCCAGCCCGCTTTAACGTGCCTAAGTGCTAAATATTGACAATTAGATTTTGAATAACAGTTTTCCATCACGTAGAATATACAAATAAGGATGCATGCATTCATGGCGGTATTATATATGGTGGATAGGGTGACTTTGATCCCAGTTTCCAGATTTGAGATTTGGTCATAGAGGTATACAAATCTCAAAACTCTTCCTCATTTGAAAACTGGCACTGCGCAACTGTTATCAATTGATACCACATAGAGTATCAATTGATACTTCAGTAATAACGACGCCGCCTTAATGAAGTTAGTTAATATTAAATCATGCGTTGTAAGTCTACAATTTCAACGTTCAGCTCACTAAATAGTAATAATGCTGACCAGTCTATGTTAAATATCTGGCTGGCAAGTGTGACTAGAATCATGCCTCATGGTCTAAAAGTATTCGAAATCGATTCCCTACCCAGTTCGTTTTACCGCTTATAAGCTGTATAAATTAGTACTGTAGCTTGAGAAGAATAGATGGTAAACTGGAGTGTTTACCTAGCGCACTGGCCCCGGTTTGATGTATTTCATCTGAGAGACGCCAAATACTTTAAACCTCTGACCCCCTCCACCCAGCATACATGCACAGAGCCGCCACTGAATGTGATAACTATTCACTAAATGATTCCAGGTAACGACATCTGGCAACGAGGCAACGATTCATTATCGCTCAGCTGACCTTCAACAAGGCAAGAGGGTCAAGGCTATGTGCCGTCACGTGACCACAGATAAACGAACGTTTCTCATAATTGGCGGAGGTGAGGATTTTGTATGAACATTATTCTTCAGCTACATTTTAATGGGGGCGGGGGTAGAAAGTCCTGTTAGAGTTTTAGAGTTCTAGAAAGTTCTTTATTATTTATCGGTTTAGATCAGGACGGATTTAATCAGGACTAAGACCGCAGTGGTCATTTTGTATAAAAAAAATTGTTAAAAAACCTGGAATTGCAATATATTTCTCTCGTCCCCTTCATCTAGAAAAGTTCTGAAATCCCCCCCCCCCGTGCACTGAAAATCAAACATTATCTCCCACGTACTGAAACCAAACTCCTTGTATGGTTGAGATTGTTAATATTAGTGAGCAAACGAACCTGTATGAAAAGTAAATAACGGCATCTCATTCATTTCAAAGTCCAGTAATTATTTGTCCCAAAGTTTAATGTTTCGCTTTCAATCGTAGGATTGGTCCGGAAATTTACAGACACCATATTTAAATGTAGTATTTTAATTTATTAAATGGTGGTGTTGTAGGATGGTAATTATGTACCGCATACTATCCCTTCCCCTCCCCTTCATCAAACAATTTACTTTCCTATTAATCTTACCCCTCCCCCACCCTACCTCACCCCCAGCAATCTATTTGTGAGAATCCATATTGTGTGCCAAAAACAATGAATCAAACTCCCTATTTTGTTTATTACAAACATTGCCGCCATACATTAAATAAATGCAACAGGTAAAATGCAACAGGCGAAGCTGTACTGATTACAGTCGGCGACGTGTAGTGCTAAATGGTCTTGCAAGAGAGATCCATTATTCAATTAGTGAATTGCCACAAAACGCAGTATCGTTTATCATTACTCTAGTAGACTGTGTACAGCGAGCGTGTCATGAACGGTTGTACAGAGAGTAGAACTTGAAGAGAAATGTATTCTGTCCAACACATTTCTACATGAAATATTTCAGTTTAAAAAATGTATTATTAGTACTGTGAATAAATTCAGTGATCGAAAGTGACAGGGTGATGGGTGGAACCTCTCCACCTTCCCACAACTCCATACATTTGTCCTTTTCAACTTCCCCCTACCCTCCCAAAACTTCTAGATTCCAAACAAGTATACACCAACAAGAAATGTAAATACGTTATGGCTCAGTACTGTATGTAGATGCGAGTTGTGTTCATAGACGAAGAGAGAATTGTGAAAAATTATAGGAACTTTGTGTAATTAAATTCTGCTCTGTGGTCAAATATATTGTCCAATGTAAGAACTGTTGATGAAATTGATTTGTCTTGTTATCTCTTCTGAAACAAGGCAAAGATCTTGTTCTTTTCTTTCCTTTGCCTTGTTTTCTGCACTCTGAAGCTTCTGCTGAAAGATTGTATTAATGACGTTATCGGTCGCTAGGGGCTTCCGGAGCGCTCTGTGCAGAAACCCTACGACAGAACGGCTTTGCAGGAAAAATCGTCATGGTAACGAGAGAACGTCACGTGCCATACGATAGGCCAAAGCTGAGCAAGGTGGGTGGAGCTTAAGACTTCTGCTGGCTAATACATGGGCTTTTGGTTATTATGAATGTATGAGAGGAATTCAAATCGTTATTTACATATTGACAAAGTTCCAAAACGATGAGAGTTTTGTTTTTCTCTGTAAGTTTAGGTCGACACCTATTTTAAAATTAACTGTTAATTTTCTGGGAAAATATTAAGTTAAATAGTTTTTAATTTCATTTTGAAGTGGCTCAGTTAGTAATCATGCAGTCACGATTTGGCGCATCACTATTTTGTGATAGCTGTTTTGGTTATCGCTAAATTTGACCTAGACCGTTACGTGCACCTAAAGTTGCTCATGACTATGGCTGTGAAAACCAACAATTTCATATCGATCTTCAACTCATTAAACTGCCTATTGAATTAGTCAGCTTGAATTGTAGTTTTTGTATATCTCAAACATGTGTATATTTCTCTGTAACGCTATGGGAGCAGGATAAATAAAAATACTGCAGTGCACAGTAAAGTGCATGTCGTACGAGGCGAAAAATGGTGTGTGGTCTGATCAGAGTTGTAGCATGAGTGCAGACTACGCCAGTTTTCTCTTTGGTTTTTTCATGATGGTGGGGTTAGCCTGTACTTGCTGACACTACCGAATCGAAAAGCAGAATAACTTTCTAAGAGGAAGGGAATTCACCCCCATTTCAGGTACGGATTGTCGTCAGGAAGTGTTTGCGATCATAAAGAGCTAGCTAAAGTGAGCCCTCGAGGTTATTAGTTGAAATCTATACCTGTCCTCAGCATAGGCATCTTGTGAACAAGCTGACTAGAATGCAAATTTCAGACTATAAAAGGATGATGATGATGAAAACCTAATGTGTTGTCTTTCCTAGGCGCTCGACGCTTCAGCTGAGACACTGGCTCTTCGCAAGAAAGCAGACTATGAGCTGCATGACGTCACATTCAAACCTGAGTCTGAGGTTAGTATGACGTCACTTCAATCCCGAGTCCGAGTTTAGAATCATTGCGCATTTGGTACTTTACGACAGTTGGGGTAAATACTGGTTGAGAGCCATCATTGACTTTCATAGTATACGCTCCAAATGATTTGTTTACATATTTTGGTACTAATTTTTGCAAATTTAATACCTTGCTGACCAGGTATTTAAAAACTATAATGTGTCTTTCTTCGTGTTTTTTCTGTAAATTAGTTTTTAAAAATTGTTTTACTTATTAATGGTTCTATTCTTCCATTTGATTGGGAGAGTTTTTTTAATCAATAGCTTAATCAGTGAGCATAAGCCTACATGCACAAGTCTAGGTTTTATCTGAACTTTGCCTCAGTACGCAATGACCCATCATCCCCCGTTCATAATCTACAAGATTTGATCTCGCAAAGTTGTCTGTGCTGAACACAGGTATAGACAAGGTAACCCTACCTGGACAAGTCTCACGTGACCTTAGCTAATGCAAGGCCATATTTAATGGGGGGGGGGGGGTGGGGGT
>JAQFYQ010004068.1:0-10178 GCA_034694885.1 Buchholzia appendiculata | reverse complement strand
TTTCCATGTCTGTCAATTTCCATCTATTGTTTCATGTTTGTCGTTCATTTTCATGTCGCCCATTTTCAGTCGACCCTGCTTGAACTGTGTCAGTTTTGAAGATTAAATAAAAAAATAAAAAATAAAGTAGGTCCATGCGGTAAGTTTTTAATTAAAATTAAATTATCGTAATTAATTTGCATCACTTTATGCATTGATTAATTAGATATTTCGAGAACTGACACAGACCGCATATCAAATTACTGAACGCATTTTAAAGGGAGTCTCGCGTTATCTTTGTGACGTTACTTTTAATCAAATCCGATTTACTGAACTAAAAACAGTCTTCTAAAACATCTGTGTAATACTATTTCACAGCAAGCGTACAAATTTATATCAGGATATTGAATGATTTTTTTTAGAACTGGCTAGAAATCTCAAGGTATATTTGTGACGCTAGATTTCATCATAATTTCCCCAAAAGGCCTTGTAAGAGCATTTTTGTCTGAAACTTTCAAATGAATTCTAGTTTAAAAAAAATCAATTTGGCGCTTGTCTTTTGTATGATAAAGTTCAGTGATTAAACTACTTACTTGCGGTGGACAAAAATATAAAATAGTTATAAATTGATTACTAACTCTTCATGTGTCCTACAAACTAAATATATACGCCGCCTTGATATTAAATTATTTGTCATGTATACGCTTGCGTCAAATAATTTGAGTAACTTTACTGTTATATTTCATTGTATGATAATCTGAAGCGTTAGTATGTAATTGGAAGCTATTTCATAATATTCAAAAAACTTTTTACAACAAGTAAGTAGTTAAATCATAGAATTATTAACCACAGAATATTTTTTCCCAAAAAGGTCTATTGATCGATTCTTCTTCGTAATAAAGTGTATGCATCTCGAAATGTAACTGTTGCCACCGATTTTTTTGAATTGTTTATAACAGTTTTTTCTTTGTCTTCACATTATTACAGCAACGCTAATATTTAATCCTCTCACTTACGCCCTGATCGAGTCCGTGGGATGGAGAGCTGCGTACGGAATCTTCACGGCGCCAATGCTAGTTTTTGGATTGGTTGCAGCTGCAACGTTTCGATCTCCTACAGGGTCTGAAGTAGAAGATGAATTGGCGGGTGGCTTCTCGCGACTTTCAAGTAAAACTGATAATTTCACTGACTTTGGAACCATTAGCATTCCTCGCACCGAGGATAATACGGAAGAATTGCGAAGAGCTGAGTATAATGAAATTTGCAATAGATCGATACAAACTATAATTGATCAACAGCCACAAGACGAACAGACAAATGGTGAGCAACAAAGTGAGATGCTACCATCTGGTGATGACATACCAACCGTTACAAAGATCTTGATGTCCTCTTTGTGGTTGACAGCTTCTCTGCTGAAATGCCTGGGATTTTACATACCGCCATTCATCTTAGTAAGAAACTGCACATTTACAAGACATTATTTTACAGTTTACTATTCAAACATTGTAGAAGTCTCAAATGAAATTTAACGAAATTATGACTTGCACTTCAAAACTGATAGTTCTGAGAATGTATGATTGATATATGAACTGTAGAAGTAAATGTAACAAATTAGAAGAAACACAATAACTTAAGTACTAGACTAAACCGTTGAAGAGATTCATCAAATAGGACCTTGATGATAAAGACATGCTGTTCTATCAAAAGAGCGTTACCTTTGAATAATTCGTTCACTGCCAAGCAAAACAAATATTATATTTTAATATCCATCATCGCAGTGATCACGAACAGATTCAAGATGTAATGGAAAGTAACGGATGTAAAGTGGTTCATGAGCGCTCCATGCAACAAAATGTTAGGCCCCCTTAAAGGATCGCTGTTTAGGACCATGAGAAGTGAATTAAAGATTATTTTAGAAAAAATAAAATATACATAATACATGAATGAAGCAGAGAAAATATACGTACATATTTTAGTATAACACCTAGCTGCAAATTTGTCTGCGAAATTCAAATTAATGTGCCTTCTACATCGAAGGACTAATACACTGTAGCACTTATTATATGCGCATAGAATTTTAATTATTAGTTATTTAGTATTATTAGGACTTCTATGATGTGATGAATGACAGGTTAAACAGATGGATCTACTTGGCATACCTCAGTGGCAGGCGTCTCGAGCCATGGCGATTACCGGTGCCTGTGAATTAGTCAGCCGATTCGGCACATCCTTTCTAGGAGATAGGGTCAAAGGTCGTATGCTATACGTGTACGTCGTTTGCTCGCTTCTGTTGTGTGTACAAAACGCGCTCGGATCTCTGGCGTACACTTACACACACTTTCTCTTGTATGCAGCAGGTAATTGTAATTTAGCTCCACATTTAGCTGTTTTGCATGATATGCCGTAATATAATTAATTATAATATCGTGCTGTAGACTGTCATATTGCAGAGGCTATTTACGATAAGCCACCTGCCAATTAAAAGTAAAACATGAACGCCTATACCGGTGTACACCGGGACTCAAACACGGTGTTCGGTTCACTTTCTTGGGTAGAGCAGATGCCTTAACCACTAGACCATTTGGACTTCCCGCTCTACTCGTTCATAGCATGCACTGCAGTCACACATACAATAAACTTTCATATCCACCTTAAGATAGCCTAACGACCCATGTAAGTTGCAATTTGAACTCAATGGTTCTAACTTGTAAGCACCTCGTACCGAACCACAACATCACTCCACCGGCCCAAATCAATATTCGTCAGTTAACCCTAGACGTACCATGTGGGGGTCTGAAAGACCCCCAGGCTAATATTTATATGCGTATTTTGTTCAGCTTAAAAGTTACATCAATGCTCTTTCATGTAATTGAAGCTCTTTTAGTGCTGATTATATAGTATGTACTATTTTTCATTAGGTATCAACGGGTTACATAGCATTGGCGCCTAAAGTATAAACTTAAACCATTATAGAATTACTTCTCTATTGAACGCTAGGGAAGGTTGTGATCCAGGGGCTGCTGTCCGGGAGGGGAAGTGTTTTATACGTGGGGGTTGTCCTACATTCGTTTCTAGTGCGTTTGCTTTATGTTAGGAACCTCATATAATTATACATCTAGATAACCTTCATCATTTTGCGATAATGGGGGTCTTCGAGACCCCCTGATGGTACTATGTATTTCAAATGTTATAACATGTTCTTGTTTGTGTTCTTGAAAAAAACAAAACTACATTGCGTTGCTCAATGACCATTTCTGATATCATTTTACTACAGCTTAGCATAATTTTTCGCTTTCAAATGTATTTAAAACTGAATTGAAAGTGGGGGTCTGTAAGACCCCCACTCGGTATTATTTGTAGGTAAAAAATACATGGTACGGCTAGGGTTAAGAGAAAGAAAAACTTAAAAGAAAAGATAACTTGAAAGAGAAGAAACGTCTGATAGAAAGAAAGAAATGGCAGCTGAGTAAATCCAAGTGTTCTATTTGAAGATGTACTCGTATTTTTGTGTTCAGGTTGAGCAGTGTATGGTTAAATACAAAAAAACTGGTTATATCGATTCCAACATTACATGAAGCAAACTTTGTGATGAGGCAGTTTTTTTTCTTCAACCTATAGGCACACCATTCTCGTTATTTGTCAAATTCTCGTTATTTGTTTTAGGACAGTTACTTCCAAATAAATAGATTGGGACAGCTATTAAGATGTTTAGTTCTTCAGTTTTATACGTGTTAATGAAGTCTTCTTACTTTAGCGCATGCGGGTCTGGTTCGCTTATTTAATTCCACTGGACTATGCTGTGGTTTATTAATCAAATCCATGTAAGTACTATACTACTATTTTGTATTTAATTATGCATGAATGTTGCTATTATGTGCCATTAATGAGGCATCGTAAAGCTGTTGTGAATTCTTGTAAAATAATGATCAGCTGCGGTGGATCCTAGGCGTTCAAATTTCAATTCATTCGCTCTCTTCCTCTCTCCTTCCCCTTCTCTCACTCATAGTGATGAACACGAGACGTGTCGACCTGGGGGATCGAATCGGGTCGGTACGTTGAGTCGGGTCCGCTTTTTTAAGAAGTCTGGCGGGTCGGGTCCAGATCTCAGAGGGTCGCTGGGGTCGAGTCAGAGAATTAGTGGGTCGGATCACAAAATGCTGACCACCTTGACCCTCGACAATTTGGATCACCTTCTCAGTTCATACTTGACTAATTTAAGTTGCATTAATAAGTGCTTCATGCTTTACAGCAATTTCACTGATGATACATGCAACAAATATTGTATAATTATATTACTCAGTTATCACAGTGATATATAGTTATACAAATGAAATTCTGCTTATTAACATAACTTTTTTCAAACCAATCCGCTATATACAATTTTATTTAAATTCGTCCAAGGTTTCCTTCGTCATATAATTGCTTATTTTTGTCTAATTTCTTGTAGGCCTAATATTTGTTTGTACAAGTCAACGACAAGAATAAGCTTATAACAATTGTGTGCACGTTAAAAATTGTCTCCAAATCGTTATTATTTAATGTGCATCAGATCGAATCAGAATGAAAAGTATATAAATTATTTAAAATAAAATAAAAAAACACAAAATATTGGATATAAGATTCATTGAAAGATGTGACTGAAATATGTTTCAAATTATTTGTGATCCGGGTCGTGTCGGGTCAGAAAGTCAGTGGGCCGGGTCAGGATTTTTAAGTGACCCGCGGGTTGGCCGGGGTCAAGTTCTCAATGGGTCAATGGGTGATCGTTCCAAGAACGAAATGTTGTCCTCAAAATCTCAATTACATTTGAAGAACGGTCACCGACCTCGATTATCTGAAGTCTATATTATATTTGCTTCATTGACAAAACTTTCAAGCTCAGAATTAATCCCTGGTTCGGCCGATATTTCTGGCTGCGAGCTAAAGAGTCTATTGACTTATTTCTATAGTAGACTTCTTACTATCGCAAAAACTAAAACTGAGTTTGGTTCTCGACACTTCCGCTTTACTGTTCCTGTGTTCCTGAGAGGGATTATTAAAGGTGACAAAGTCTGCAAGGACCTAAACCTTTTGCCAACTTCAGGCAAGGACCCAAACCTTTGTTAACTTTAGGCAAGGGGCCCAAATTACCCACAAATCTTTGCTAACTTTAGCAAGGACCCAAACCTTTGCTAACTCTTGGCAAGGACGCAACGCACATTTTTTGGACATCGCTTTCAATTTCGGCAATGCCTATAGCTCCTCTTCCGTATTTACCTTTGAATCCTGTGTATGTATGTGTTTCTATTGTAGAGTTGAGGTTTAACTTTCACTTAAACATATTTTACGATTTGTTTTTTCAGGCAGCATGACATGAAATCAACACTCGAGATCAAGGGAATGAACATACAGTGCACAGTGCAGCTTTCGTCGCATTCCATTAACTTCATTGTCGTTTCATTTTATTCATCGAACCCCTATTACCCATAAAACGATAAAGCAAGGTTTGCACCGATGGTTATAATTGCTTTATAAACTTTACTGCTGCCTAGGTACGCTGTTTTACGTGACATTGTTTTATTGCATTATATTGAATCGCATTGAATTTTAATTTTATTTAAATGTGCTGACTTGCCGACGATAAGCATCTAATAATTCGTATTCCTATAATTTTTGAACGGTGTGCTAATTTGCATTTGATAATCAGCATTATCATCTGCGATTAACAGTTAGAATTTTATTAAAGTTGATAAGTGTTTGCTAAAATTGACCTCCTATAATTAAAAACAGAATGATATAATGTACGAACGTACGGGATTACAACATTCTGCCTAGGAATATAACATTTTGAATTTAATGGAAGCAAAATTGTGCAGTTGAGTGCCCTTCCTGATGTTAAAGATCTTGCTCGCATTATTGATATTACTTGGAAGCTTATACAGTAACATTGTAAATCTATTGTAAAATCAGATATTACTGGGCCTTATCAAAATAATTAGAATATTGGGCCATATCACAATAGTTAGCATCTTGGTCCATATCGTAATAATTAATATCTTGTCTCATATCACAATAATTGGCACCTTGAGCCATTCACAATTAATATATTGGGTCATATCACAGTTTATAATTCTCTAGTTAAAAATTGATATCAGCACACCGATATTGAAGTTACGAAATATTCATAAGAATTTCCATTTAAAATTTTCTTCTGTAAATTTATTTTCTGGATGTTCTAATTTCAGTAAGTTGTTTACCTGAATAATATATGGCATAACGTTATGACCGAACAATTGATTGAATTCTGCATCAGTGTACTGGTGCTATTGTTATTCACTAGTGCTGTGTCGTTATTGTATTTTGGTATTTCATTGTATTTTGTTTAAAATTGTCTAAATAGTTGTAATATTTGAAACTTGTTTGTGACAAGTGTACGTATGGTATATATTTACTGGAAAAATTATATTATTTCAAAGATCTGAACAGTTCAGTTCTGATGAGATTGCTCTTTTTAATGTAAAATGACGTAAAATAGATTTTAGGGATTTTACATTTTACAAGTTGTTTTATTTGCTGCTTACGCTGTGCTCTGATTATCGATGTAACATCGTTTACTACTATTTTAATTATTTGGTTCAATGCAAAAATAGTTCAAAAAATTGCTTGTATTTCGATTATGACTATAATTTAAAGTAATCTTTTGATTAGAATTACTTATGCTTGAATTACCAAATGTCTATACAATGTAGCTGAATGTTATCTTGCAAAGATGTCCTGTTTTGTGTAGAAATTAATGAAATTTTATTCAAAATTCTCAAATGAACCTGCACGTTTCATTCGTTTAGTCGGTGTTATTGTCTCGCACATTTTATGTATCATGCTGTATATATGCTTAACTTATGTGGCATTTTTTGCATGTCACGTTTCGTAAATGTAAAGACTGATCGTCACTGACGCTCTTGTAGCCGCGAGCAAATGACTTGTAAATTTTTCAGACGTTTAAATGCAATAGTGTTTTACCTACAACGGAATATGTTTTAGGTTTTTACAATTTGAGATACTTTGTAATATACTATGTTGCGTAATTGTTTGCATAATTACTTAAACTGAAAATTCATAGAACCAGAAGGCCTCTTAGGTTGCTCATCATTGTGGCAGACACAGACTGCTTGTATTGATTCTTATATCAGTGATGACGATTAGTTACAATAGATGAAAAATGAATATAATTATTCAAACTGATGTTGAACTTTTCGATTGACTAATCTTTTTCCTTTAAATCCTGTATAAAATAATGACATGAGATTGTTGGTGCCAGGATAGGTAACCCACCGTAGAATAAGTTTATACGTTAAATTAGAAATGCATTTATGACGACCGCTCGAAAGTTGCTGGTCAGCTTAAGCAGGGTTTGTCTTGAAGTCGATTGCATTTTTTAATGTTGATCGTGCGGACATAAACAGTGAACATCTCAAATTAGGATAGAGTGATGAAGAATTATTGATTCAATTATCAGGGTTTAGTTTTCCAAAAATTAAATAAATTTCTCAAACTTCCTAATATAATTAATTATTGTTCATTTGAATTTTTGAACTTGTGTTAGAATGTGTTGAATTTGAGAACTTATAACTGTGTACTTGTAATAATGTATTCTGTTCACATAAATTACAAACAATCATGTACAAAATGTGGAGTGCATTTATAAAAAAAAACATTGGCGAGAAGAGGAGATTATCTTTAGCCGGTTTAGAAACCTCACAAGATGTGCTGAGAAGTGATTTAATTGTATCGGTTCTAGACACCAATTGTTATAATTCGTAAATGTGCATGCAGTTATATGACAATTTTCGCCAATTGATTCGGTTCAGAACTTTTATAGAGTTTGATATTGTCTGCATGTCTTTTACGATCTAACCTAAGGAGTTTTAATTTTGAATACCATGTCAATGCTATCGAAAAGGTATTAATTTTGTTTGAACTCCCCGAACAATATACTTGCTGACAAATATTGTACCGCGAGCATTATGTGTTCAGTAATATAATTCGGTTCACTAAAGCCGCATTCTCTCTTCTCTATTTTTCTCAACATGCTCGTACTCGCCCATGATCTTTGCATTATTGCTCGTTAGCTTTATTTGTTATTAAAGTAAAGTACGTCTTCAAAGTATGTATTATGGGGATGACCCAATGGCGCAATCGGTATCATGCTCGCCTCGTAATCGTAAGGTTGCAGGTTCGAATCCGCTCCGGGCGTGTTTGTCTGGTAACATACTTGGGCAAGTTGTTCACAACTTCACGTCCCATTGCCTCTGTCACCAAGCAGTATAATTTGGCACCAGCTTCACGGCTGGGACTAACTACCGTAGCGTCCAGCAAGATACAGTCACTTCTCTGTGTTCCGGATATTGCACCTACGGGTTTCAAAGGCGGAAGAAAGGGGATGAGCTCCCAATAAGCCATGTCTACAAATAGACGTTTACGGCTTGTAGTTAATTTAAAGTATGTTCGCGTCTTCCAGATGTTATATTGCGGTGTGCGCTGATCTCCCAATTTATTATTGACCCTCATTAGCAGCGTTATTACCCTCTGTTAATGCAAAGTACAACTTGTGCGATTGTGATACGTGAACACAGCCATTTAGTCATGTAAAATGGATCTCTTTAGGAATATAAAAGTGATCTCACTCGGCATGACTGATAATTAGTACTCGTATTTCGCCTATGATGACTTGTGATCGTTTGTGATGTCAAATTGTCAACTATTTTCTAAATGGCTGCACCGCAATTGTCTGCATACTGTAAATGAGTATACTACAATAAACGCATCATCATCATCATCATCATCATCATCATCATCATCATCATCATCACTACTTGCTCATGTTGTGCATATGTACTATAATGGTTTTCATAGAGTTTAAGCTTCTATGACCTTCTGAAATAGTTAGAAAACTATTGAATACAAGAAGCATCAGTTCACTATTGTAATCGGTATTATCTTTGTCTCGTGGTTTAATTTCTTACTTTGAAATAATGGTGAAGTCAACTTCTAACTAACTTGTGCATCAACGTCATTTAGAAAACTTCCTACAATAATTTATTTGAGTTCTTCGTTAGTTTTTTATTATTTCTATCTAATTTGAACAAGTTAACCTGTTTTACTGTATATAGTTGGAGTACATATTAAGCAGTCATTTTTTATGTGTTATTTTGAGTTTATTTTGAGTTTGTTGACCAAAATCTGATCGTACGCGGTTTACAAGAGATTACGAACCATTTATATCGAGTATCGTTAAATAGGTGACCATTTTATATTGTGAACTTAGATCACAATCCCTGGTAGCCTCACACGTGTTCTTAACATGCCTTGTGTTATATTTGTTCCAAATAGATATTTACTTACTTACTAGCTCAAAGCAAAGTCATAGCGGTGTAACAAATGTCCCTATTATCTGTAAACAGTGGATGGGTAAGCTTACGGAGTTGTTTTATGTTTGGCGCAGTATTAGCACTGCTGGAAATAGCTGCTATTTTGTGTAATTGTGATCGCAGCCGTGCATGTTTCGAGGTTCGGTGCGACACCGCTGTATGTCCGTTACCGGTGAGAATATTGTTTTGCAACGTTGAGATTGTTTTGCGGCAATAACTATAGTGCTATTCAATATAAACTGCGCTCATAGATGTTGTTGTTGTTGTTGTTGTTGTTGTTGTTTTGCATAAGGACGTAAGACTAGTACATTTATTTACGTTTTTTTAGCCATGGACTACCATCATTGCCTTCTATGCAGAAAAGCAGTTTCCTTTCGTCATCTGTCCGCTGCTGAACCTATCAGCTGGATTGGTGAAGATGTTATGTAAGAGGGGGTAGCGACGAAATTTTTGTAACGAGCGGGGGGAGGTGGTGTAGCGGCGAATTTTTTCTTACGAGCGGGGGCGCCGACACCGGCGGACATGTTTGTCGTGGACATAACAATCAATCAGTTTTCGCATGTGACCTCGGGATATTGTTTTGCGCGCGCCCCGAAAAATTAACATTTTGGGGCGTCCCTCGAAAAAAAATTGGGGGCCCGGAAAAAAGGAAATTGTGTGGGCCCCGAAAAAAGGATTTTTTGGGGGAGGCGCCCTTTTGACGCTCCCCCCCCATCTACCGGCGCCCCTGGGCAGCTGCCGCCCCCTCCTGCCTCCTTGCTACGGTACTGGAGAGAGCGTGAAAGAGAGAGA
>JAQFYQ010004067.1:0-10179 GCA_034694885.1 Buchholzia appendiculata | reverse complement strand
CTCTGATTCAATTCTATGTTTTGACATTTGTGCGTGTTATAAATTGTTGTAATAATAATAATATATCTACCGCTGTTTCTATTTTTCTGTGTCTCTGTTTCATTTTCTTTCTCCATTTTCTTTCTCCCTTTCATTTTCTCTTTATTTCTCTCATTTTCTTTGTTTTCTGTCTATTTTACTGTCTTTGCCTCCGTCTCCCTCACAGTTTCTCGTTCCGTCTCTGTCTGTCTGCCTGTCTGTCTCTCTTTCTCTGTCTGTCTGCCTGTATGTCTGTCTCTGTTTCTCTGTCTCTCGCTGTCTCTCTCTGTCTCTGTCTTTGTTTCTCTGTCTCTCTGTCTCTCTCTCTCTTTCTCTCTCGCTCGCTCGCTCGCTCGCTCCCTCATATTCGTGTAGAGATATTTACCCTTGTGTCGTTTAAAGTTCATCTGATCAAAGTCATCGAAGCAATGAAAACAATCATTAAAAGTTGCGTGCGGTTGCGTACGTTTATAAGGCCGTTTTTCTGAGGTTTTAATATTTAATTTATTGCCCTATTTTCCGATCTTTGGTCAGAATCTAGAGCCTTAGTAACAAGGTCATTTATCGTATTAAATAAAATTGTTTACAGTTTATATGCTAATAAAATCTGCAAATGCTAATAAAATAACTGTATCGAGTATGACAATGGTCGTTATCTCGTTTTTCGGAAAATCGAGTGTCATTGCTCGCATACTTTCAAGTTTTTTTTGCTATGCATGGTTCAATTTCATTATCTTCTTAGAAATGACTTTTTAAATGAGATCACACTTTTGCTTAAACCTGTTTTTCTCTCTCGAAAGAGCATGAGTGACTTTAAATGGTTTGAATGTAAACACGAGTGAGGAAAATCTTCACGCTTTCGATCGCGTGCAATGATTGTATGAAAATTGATTAGCACGAAGATTTAACGATAATCAATAGTGATTAAAGTAAGAATTGTGGGCGTCATCATCATCATCGTCGTCATAATTAACATCATCATCATCATCATCATCATCATTATCATCATCATCATCATCATCATCATCATCATTATCATCATCATCATCATCATCATCATCATCAACAACAACAATAGCAACGACAAAATTGTACGTCAGTTTTTCTTGTCGTGGAGGGTATAGACGTAATGTCCTAAGGCCTTTGAATCTCAACATTTCTCCAGTTCCCAGAAATTCCCTCCTAGTCCCGAGTTATTATTGTGTGAGTGGGTTGAGTTTTGTGGGATATCCTTCGATCTCGAATCATTGATCTGGAATCTCTGTGCGCGATATCACCGATTCAACTCCGGTCATTAATATCTCAATAATTTCAGTAATATAATTCGCCATTAGAAACTTTATAAAAAAATGAAAAATATGACAAACAATAAAAGTGACAAAGTAATCAATAAACCCGATGGGAGAGGAAAAGAAGAAAGATGGAACGAGCAACAAAGAACCGGCACAAGATCAAACAAACAGTGCGAATGAATCATCGCAACGTACGTCATCAAAAAATGAGGACAATACAAACGGAACTAATCCTAAGAATGGTCGTACAAAACCTTCCCCTAAAACATCTCCGTCGCCCGGTCAAAGTAAGGCTGAGAAAGATCCGGTGACGTGGCGACCCAGTGTCCCGCGTCTGGCAAGGATTGGGCAGGGGATTCTACTCTCCACAAACTGCTACCTGCGCCCTGAAGATATGTCACAAGGTACTGGGAACTCCAGAAAAATCTGTTGAAATCATCAGTGTGAGATGAATTTATATTTATTTTATTTTATTCCTTATTGGGCTGCGTAAAACACATATCGGACGCAATTCCTGATTATATGCAAAAATTACAGAATTTTCTGAAAATTAGCCCTTAAGAGTTTTTGATGAGCTGCAAAAGGGAGATTCTTCCTAAGATTTGTTTGACAAGTGGGGAGGGTAGAAACCAGGCCTCCAGGCCTACCGTAGGCCTTACCTTCAAAATAAGTTAGGGACGGCCTCATGAAGTAGGGGCCAAGCCCCTGCGGGTTCGCATATTCTCTGTCCTGCTCGAGTATTGCTTTTTGTCGCATGTGTCGCATCTTATGTTCATGATGATGTTACTATCAGAGACATAGTGCTGACAGCAAATGTCGAAGCTGCCCCCAAATGATCTATGTTACATTGATTGTTCGCTAAAGATCATGTAGAGCGTTAATCTAAGTACTTTGTAGTAATCTTGAAGAGGATGTTTAATCGAAGTTGTTGACATAACCTTCAGTCCAAAGTGCAGCTGTTGAACTTGTATTCAATAGGTTAATGTAGAGCTCTCTTGAATTCTGTAGTGCTAATGATCTTAATCTGTTGACCCGATCATATCGAAATGCACGAAGAGTCCGAATACACAAATCGGTGGTGTAACGGGTCATTGGCGAATCTAGTGTTAATTGAGATCTGGTTTATTCTGGATTCAGTCGGCCGTTCTTGAATCAACACACAACTGAAATCAGATCAGCTGACCCAAAGATGAACTGACCTTTGTTACTTATTATTGACCTATGACTTGTGATACTTTGTGCAAGTATGTCACTACGCGAGTATTAAAGATGTGTGTGATTTAGCATACGAAATGATTGATATAATTGGTATTTCACCTAATGATGTAGATGACGTCATCACTGATGTACATGACGTCAGTTTTATGTAGTAGATGACGTCAATACTGAAGTATTATTACGTCAGCTTTGAAGTAGATGACGTCAGGTTTGATGTAGATGACGTCAAAAGATGACGTCAGGTTTGATTTAGATGACGTCAAAACTAAAGTGGATGACGTCAGTATTGATGCATTGTATGACGTAGCTACGTCATACAATGAGTCAATACTGCCGTATTGACTCATATACACCAATACTATGTCTGAGTCAATCCTGGAATTGACTGCTTATACATAGCATTGACTGCATGACATAACGTTGACTGAGCGACGCTAGCGTCATGACTTAAAGACGTCATTAGTTTTAACTAAATGCTGTCATGTATTGTAGCGGATGATGTTCACAATTGACAAAAATGATGTTGATATTGACGAAGCGTTAGTTTTTCCATTACTAGTGTCATGCAACCCTGGTATCTTACTTGGTTGATGTTTACTATGTACCTCCAGCCTAACAGGCCATGCGTCTTGTGACATAGCCATGCCCTCTTCAAAGTTTCCATGAACAACAAGATCTTATCTGAGGGTAAATTTACAAATTTGTCGCATTGAAGATAGTGAACGAGTCGGATGCGATTAGATTATTTAACCGACACGGATAAACAATAAGTTTATACTGAAAAATTGCAGCGTGATTACATTGAATTCGGTGAATATGCGTGGTGATTATTACTATTACTAATTTATCATGTTTCGATTTACTTGTTGTAACGCCAACAGTTAACTGTTGGTGTTAATCTAAAATATAACCATTGTAGAATAAAAAATTAAAATTAAAATATAGCCATTGTTTGAAAAAGAAAATATAAAGAAATTAAATGTAAAATGTAAAGAAAGTAAAATGTAACCATTGTTTGTCTGCAGTGGCGATGCTAAGTTCTTCGGCACATTGCTTTATTTAGTCAGAGTGCTTTATAGACGAGTACAATAATTATTATGAGAGTAAACGAACAGCGTTGACCTTGGTCAACGATGTGTAGCGGCTAGATTTTAGGATATAAAGTTGTAAACGATATTATCTTATAATGAATATGCTATAAGCTAAATAGCTAATGTAGCAAATTTGTTTGTTTAGTTATATGTTGTATTAGTTATGTGTTATGAGTTATGTGTTATATTAACAATGTGTTATGTTAGTTGTGTGATATTAGCAGTGAGTTATATTAGTTATCTGTTATATTAGTTATCTGTTATGTGATATTGGTTATATGTTATATTAATTGTTTGTTATATTAGTTATGTGTTGTCTTAACTGTGTGTTATAATAGCTGTGTGCTATATTTTATGTTATCTAAATACGTTTACGCTCTTCTCACCCCAGTTATCAAACATTATTGATACTAGCTGTAAAAGTTTCATTTTAGTAAAGTGACGTGATCGCCTGGCGAACTGGCCCCGGTTAGGTGAATCGTGACTACATCGAGCCAAGGGCTGTGGCGGGAGATCAGTTCCCGGCAACCATCTATCCAGAAGACGCCAACAAACTTTACTTTCAATTAATATAGCTATGATAATATTAGCCTAATAAAAAAATTAATTCAGTTTTGAATGCAGTATAATAGTGTGAAGATATTTAACAATGTAATTCGAGTCACTATAAGAAGAAATAATGAAACGGTTTCCCTGTCTTCTGTTTTACACGATTTATATAAACTCACAAATACGGGCGGCATCTATCCCAGGTAGGGGGGGGGGGTGGAGGGGCTGGCTACTCTAAGTTTGAGCATGGGGGGAGGTTTAAGCTAGAGAGAATCAGTTCCTGACGGCGGGGGAGTTTATAGCTGACAATTTGCCTTTTCTTGGTCTTAGTTGTTTTTCTCCCATCAGCCTTAATGGGCGTAGGGTCTCTGAGTACGGAAATTAACAAGCATAGCTGGAGACATCTTTCTTATCCTATCGCGCAATCTCAAGCGGTTGCGCGTTATTAGATTAAAAACGCCCAACGTTAAACGTCTCGATGCTGTATTAACAGAACCCTGAAAATGTTTGAGTAAATCTCCTAATGTTGGGACACTTATCTGACTGGATCTTTGTAGTTATCGTGCAAGGCTCAGGGATGAAGATCAACGAGCCAGTTTCGGGGGTGAAGATCAACGACGTTCCCGTTTCGGGGACGAAGATCAACGATGTTTCGGTTTCGGGAGTAAAGATCAACGAACCCGTTTCAGGAGTCAAGATCAACGACGTTCCGGTTTTGGGAACAAAGATCGTTGAGCCCTCTATGGTGCCCAAGATCCATGAGCCTGTAGAAGATCCGACGAAGTTGGATACCAAGCGGGCCGTGAACGGAGAGAAGAACGAGAACTCTGTTCCTGTTCCTGAGACTAATGGAACAGCTCATGAGACTAATGGATCGGTGTGCAACGGTGTTAATGGCGTCGATGATAAACAGCCCGAAACAAATGGAACATCTTCGTCCAATCGTAAGTCAAAATTGTCAGTTTCATTTCATATTCATTTATTAACCTTACTTCTAGGCAGTATTCAAGGTGGGGGTTACGGGTTCAAACACCCGCAAATGAAAATGTTCTTAAAATGGTGCATAATTTGACCGTTGTCAAATCCTCTGCCGCTCGCCAGATTTTATTCCTCCATAAACCCAACCCACCATGACAAATCTTAGATATATAAATTTTATAAAATTACTTCAATTTTATTCCGTTATATGAATAAACATGGTGATAAATACTGGGTAGTTCGGGGTAATCTGCATCGCATGGACACAATTATGACTCTTAATTATACTTATCGGAAGGTTTATCCAACCACGAGTTATCTGCAGGGGCGTAGCTAGGATTTCATTTGGGGAGGGGGCAAGTCAAAAAAAATTGACGACCTTTTTAAAAATTATTTATTTCGGGGTGGGGGGAGGGGTTTGACCTAAAAAATATTGTAGCGGGTTTGATTAAAAATTGTTTTACGACCTTTTATACAAAAATTGATTCATTTCGTTGATCTAAAAAAAATAACGACCTTTTTCAAAAATTTCTTCAAAAAACATCGTGAATTTTAAGAAAAAAACATTTCAGGGGAAGTTTGAACCCCCAAAGCCCTTCATTAAATACGGCCATGGTTATCTGTAAGTCCCATCCCGGGTGGGGGTGATTGAAAATTCATGTGGTCTCGTTCTGGGAGGAAACGTGTCAGAAAACCTGACATGTTTCCTCCTGGCTTTACAAAATATCTTAAATTTATAGCAGTTTCGCCACTTACTCGCTTCTCTCAAACTCAATGAGTTGAAAATTGGTAATAAAAGGTGTTACATTAACAACAATAAAATAACACTGTCTAGTAATTAGTTGATTATTGTTTGGAACGTTTGCAGTGAGTGTAGCTGCTCCCACAACACGAAGGTTCAGATCTCCGTCATTCTGTGACCTTGACCTCAAGGATCAATTCTGTGACCCAAACAATCCGGTCATCATTCGGTATCAGGACATAGGTGTGGCTCACTTCAACATACGCAGTGGCGTGGAACATACTCCGTGCTCGGTAAGTCAACGTCTTGACACCTTAGCCTTGACACTATAGACTTGACACCATAGACTGGACACTATAGACTTGACAGTTGACACCATAGACTTGACACTATAGACTTGACACCATAGACTTGACACCATAGACTTGACACCATAGACTTGACACCATAGACTTGACACCATAGACTTGACAGACTTGACACCTTGACGCTTGACGCTTGACACCTTGACGCTTGACACCTTGACGCTTGACACCTTGACGCTTGACACCTTGACGCTTGACACCTTGACGCTTGACACGCTTGACACCTTGACATCTAGACGCTTGACATCAGCCTGGGGTCCTGACATTAGACTTGACGCCAGACTTGACACCTTGACAACGGCTTGACACCATGTAGACTCATTAATTGAATTTTTCATGCAGTTTTATATTAAAACGCTTTTCTTATGATTGCGTCACAAATTGGAACGTATACAGCTGTTAATTATGATGTTGAATCGAAAGCATGGGCTGCGCACTACAGATGATGACAGAAATTATAAGTATTGAGACATTCCTTCAAATATGGAAATGTTAGGAGCTGGTCTAATGTCAGAAAGATCATGCAGTTAGTGCTGCTGCACTGAAACCCATGGACGTGATTTGTTTTATAAACGAAATTTTGTTTGTCTACATAGATATAATGCTCAGTACGTGCACTATTACCATGGACGGAGTTTGGTTATTCAGTGCTTCTTGGTGTCAAATTTAAAAATATTTTTGAGAACATGGAGGAATATTATTCCAAATAAATTTATTTGAGTAATAATCGGTACAAAGTAGCCCTGATGAAGAATTGAGGATAATGTAAGAGTATACACTTGCATACTGTCACAATTAAACTTGGCATATTTACTTGTATACTTAGTATATTTACCTGTATACTTGGTATATTGGACATATTATTGTATGGAATTCTTAAAACAAGTATTTTGCATGAACTCAATTATTTTTGGTTATATTTTCAGAAATCTCACATGTCGGCTCTTACCGGCATGCATATCTACTTCAAGAAAGACTATATGCAATACACTGGCAGGTAAGAAACACTACACGAAATGATGAAATACATTTGCAGGAAACTATCATACAATACATTGGTAGGTAACTAAAATACAATACACTGGCAGATAACTAACATATAATACATTGACAGGTTTTGTTTGTTTGTATTTTTATTGGCACGTCAGCACTAGAGAGGCTATATTGTGCCTTTGATAATAGTAGTAGTTTCTAGTCAAATAGTTCTACAATAGTTGGCATAGTTACTAGTCACAATAGTTGATCCTAATCATCATTGTTTTTAGTCGATAGTAGTTTCTAGTCAAATAGTTCTACAATAGTTGCCATAGTTACTAGTCGCAATAGTTGGTCCTAATCATCATAGTTTTAGTCAATAATAGTTTCTAGTCAAATAATTCTACAATAGTTGGCATAGTTACTAGTCGCAATAGTTAGTCCTAATCATATGATTAGTTGTTGCAGTCCATCAGTTCAGTAGTTGATATAATAGTCAATATAGTTACAATTGTCAGCATGGTTACCAGTCCAAATGACCACAAAAAATTACGTATAACAACCGCTAGGTAAACTCCAAAAAAACCTGCAATAATTATACACAACAATTGAAAGTCACCAGTCATAGCAACCACACTAAAAATGGCTCAATGTTATACACGGACACTGTTCGGTCCAAAGGTAGAAAAATGGCTTAATGTTATACTCGGACACTATGCGGTCCAAAGGAAAATCAAAAGATGGAAGAACAAGGAGGAAAGGGGAGGAATAACAAAGGTGAAA
Organism: Buchholzia appendiculata; assembly: GCA_034694885.1. NCBI lineage: Eukaryota > Metazoa > Annelida > Clitellata > Enchytraeida > Enchytraeidae > Buchholzia > Buchholzia appendiculata. The sequence goes on along the minus strand of JAQFYQ010004067.1, from coordinate 2,168 downwards.
AGGCCTGCATTAGTCGCCTTTTACGACACCCAGCAGAAGAGGGGGTGGATCATTCTTAATTCGATCCACAGGGGGATCGGGCTAAGATTAGCTAATCTAATGCATTGGGGCATTAGATTAGCGGTTCTTAATTGCTGAGTTCTTCAATCTTGTTGGCAATAATTTTTATTGGCGGCGTTTTCGTCCCAATATTGCTCTCATCAATAGCTTTGGGAGATTAGTATGCCTTGCATTTGTCCAAATGAGGATATATAATACATATACAACTATACAGTGAAATATTGAATTACAAGTGTTGTAGTCACGTCATGGTTTCCCACTTACATATCACCATTGCTGCTTGCTCAGTTACCGAAGATCACCACTGTATGCTCACATAGAGCTCATCATCAATACATGATCCAAAACAGTACATCATCAGTATACATACTTACATACAGACCCGTCAACACTGCATGTACAATTTTAGAAAAAAAAACATCACTGCATGCTCAAGTACAGACCGTCATCGCGAAATGGTCCCATTCGGATTATGATCACTGCACACTCACCTAAAAAAAATACTTCATGCTCGCTTACAGTCCATCTTCAGTGTATGTTCATATGCAGGGCATCATAACCATATCGGATCATCATCACTGAGTATTTGCTAACAGATCATCATCATAACATACTCACTTAAGTACGGATACTTCAAGTTGCTTCGAATTCTTTATGTTTGTATGTGTTCTTTGTTTATATTTGGAGTAATTTTACATTTAATGTTTTTAAGAATTGTACTTGTTGCAAAACTATGCATTATTGGCCACTAACGTTACCATGCATATAGATAAAAGCATACTTACTATTCTTGATTTTAATGTGGAAGGATTTTGGAATTTCTCGATTATTTTAGAAACATTTTAAATGGCATGAAAAGCTTGGAAACACGTGGTCTAAGCTATATGCACCAGATTTAAAGGCAGTCCAAACGATCTGGAGAGAGTTTCTATTTTGTATAAATAAGTTGATCAAAAAATCGATCGTATTGAGTGCGATTTTTAAAGGTCATCGATTATTATCTGAACTAAGTAACTTGTCATGTACTTTGTAAATATTCAGATTTGAATCATTATATATTTCCAACACCATACTGTTGTGCTATGTATTATTGCATAGAAACTGTCACCGTACCAGACAAGGTGTCAGAGAGCTGTTCGTTCATCAAAACGAGCTGTGGTTACTTCTATGATCGGAATGTTTGGGTTAATAATCACTTTCGCTCACAGGAGTACGGTAAACACGAATGAACTTTGAAAAATCTATATGAAGCTATTAAATAATCTTCTTTCTCAAAGACAAATGCAATCAGTTGTTGTTGTTGTCGTTTGCAATTTCGACTGCAATACCTTACCATATCAACACAATCCGTAAGCGATGGTTAAATGAGAATGATAGCTAAGACGAGATTGGGAAAATTTCTGAATAAAAAACGATGATATAGAGAGCGGAAAGTACAGACAGAGAATAACCGAAGGTCTAAAAATTAGAGACAGGCCGAGATAATAATGAAAATGATTTAAATGCTAGTGCGAAACAATCGGTCAAGTTGATGAGAAAGATCCGAGAGAGAATGCTATGACGCTAATTGTTATGACGCGAGTTTGACAAAATAGTCAGAAACTCAGAATAGAGAGCGGTTCACAGAGAGGTTGGTGAGAATGTTCTAGGCTAGAAAGAGCTGACTCTACAAAAACATTCTAGACTAGATCTAGAGAGATATGGAAGTTATGCTGAATGATTGCTAGAAAAGTTGTAGGTGTGTAAGTTATGGCGCCAGAGGAACCAGAGAGGGTGGTGAGACGGAATTTATGTAGTCAGATTTATGTGCAAGTTCTTTAAACAGACCATTGGGAAAGAAAACAGCAGCGCCTAGGAACGGAAACGACCGGAATGACTTGATATTTTGCTGAGAAAGAAACATTAATAATGAGGGCAATTAAAAGATAATCGCTGCAGGTGATCATGACAGTTAGAGGAGTGGAATTATGATGGCATATAATAATGATAGTGGAATAATGATAGCATAATATAATAATAGTGGAGTGACCAAATAGGTCAGTCGTTAGCGTCGCACGCTTAGCAGCGAGGAGATAGAGGGTTCGCCTCTCGGCAACGACTGATTGTGT
>JAQFYQ010004066.1:0-10179 GCA_034694885.1 Buchholzia appendiculata | reverse complement strand
AGAGCACTGGTAATAAACCTGGTAAAGTGCTGGTAGAGCGCTGGTAATATCCTGGTAACATGATGGTAAAGCGCTGGTAATGTCCTGGTAACATACTGGTAGAGAGCTGGAAATCGCTGGCACTTCCGAAAATGTGCTGGAATGACATCACCGGGCCGGCAAAACGGGCCAGTCCTGGACCGGCGATCAAGCCAGGCAAGGTCCAGTGATGGCATTCCAAGGTGGCGCCACTCCGGAAGCCATGAGTGGTCCGTTTTTGGTCCTCTTAGGAAGGCTGACTGGGTAGGAATCCATTTCATTATTAAATCCATTGACTACGGGAATCCACTGACTAGGTAATACATCGATCCAGGAATCCATCGATTAGGAAATCTATCGACTAAGCAATCCACTAATCGGGGAATCCATTGACTAGGGAATACATTAACTAGGGAATCCATTGATTAGGGAATCCATTGACTAGGGAATTCGTTGACTAGAAAATCCATTAATTAGGAAACCTATTGACTAGGGAATCTACTGATTAGGGAATCCATTGACTATTGAATCTACTGACCAGGGAATTCATTGGCTAGGGAATACATTGATTAGGGAAGCCATCGACTAGGGAATTCATTTATTACAAAATCCATTGAGTATGAAATCCGCGTATGCGGGATTGGTCAAGATAGAGAGAAATGAAAGCTTGGTTAACTGCGCACAAATTTTCATCCAATGGCGTTGACCCATTACGTGTGCCTTTACCTGCTCAGCAAGGCAAGTAACATGACTGCTGACAACATGATGGGTATCCGACTGCGAAAATTCGCATAAATTACAAAAAACAAAATGTCAATGTATATGTTATGCATTGTTTAATCACAATTCCCTCCTAATTATTGCAGGCAATATTTTTGGTCCCAACACACTTTATTTAACCCTAGTGCCAATAATATGGACAACTGCTTCAGAGATAAATGACGATGGTGATGAAAATCTCAAAATAAAACATCATCATTATTTTTGAGTACATAGCCCGTAGAAGCTCAACGTATTTAAATACTGAGCCGTAGTCTTCCTCTACATAAATGCGCTGCCACCTAGCCACTCAATACATGACGATGATGTGCCCATTCTATAAATGTCCTCCCTTTTTCAATCTATCCGAACATGGCAGATTTTATCTTCCACCCATAGATTAATCATTTTATGTATACCGTATGTGCCAAAGAGATTAATCATTCTATGTATACCGTATGTGCCGAAGAGATTAATCATTCTATGTATACTCAGTGGCGGTTCTACACTAGGGCTAGGGGGGGGGCTTAGCTCCCCTGGCGGATAACCAAGCCCCCCCCCATTTGAAAGACTGAAAGCCCCCTTCAGCCCCCTGTTCTAGCTTACAGAAGCCCCGGGTCTGAAGTCTTCTATTAAATAATGTCGTTACTGTGTTCATTTTGAGATTTTACTACACAGTTGCAAAGTAGTAAAAGAAAGAACGTGTAAAAATTTAAGCTCGCTTCGCTCGCAGTACATTTGCAAACACTTTTTTCTTTATAGAGAGTCTTTAAAGACTCTATTTAAATTGTCGTCAGTGGCGGTTCTACACTAGCTGCTAGGGGGCTTAGCCCCCCTGCTGAACAACCAAGCCCCCCCCCAAGTTCAAAGGCTAAAAGCCCCATCAGCCCCCCTGCTCTGCGTCCTGAAGCCCCGGGCTTATGTCTTCTATTACAATTTCGCTTCAAAACTGCTAAGTAAAATGCATAAAAACTGCTTTGCAGCTGGGGCTTCGCCCCAGACCCCGCTAAAAGTTTCACGCCACCTCCTGAGAATTTTTGTACAGCGAACTACCCTGCTTCTATAACATAAGGAATGAAAGATTAGTGGTTTTAAATTTTTATCATAGAACTATTAAAATAAATAATTAGGAGAAAGCTATGTTTAAAGACCCAGATTTATGAATTTCAATCACATTTTCGGCTATAAAAAGCAAGGTAAATTGAACGAAATCGTGGGGCTTCACCCCGCATCCCATTGGGGGAGCTTCCGCTGCTCCCCCAGAGCCCTAGGCGATTTAAGCATGCATAGAGCTCAGTATATACTTACATTATAGGAATTTTATTATGTAAATGACATGAGAAACTTCAGCAGAAATATATCCCCCTATCTCACTATCCTTTTTCACAATCCCCCACGCTCGTCGAATTAATTCCCTGGATGAAAACTTTAGAAAAATATATAAGGGAAAAGTTGGGGTAAGATGGGGCGCGAAAAAAATTGTTCGAAAATATAGTCTATTAGGGAAAAGTTGGGGTGGGATGGGGAGATATATGTTTGACGAGCGGAGCGAGCGAATTTTTTTTAATACAATTTGTGATGTACACATACGACAAAGTTAAAGGGGCTACGTTTTTCAAGCCCCCCCCCCATTTACAAAAGCCTAGAACCGCCACTGACGAGTAACCCAAGCCGAGCCAGTAATACCAGTTGACACGTTCAGCAAACGACGTGTTGTTATGCTCCCCGTTCAGATGGGAGAAGTGGCAGGTCTTGTACCTCCAGGCGCCGTGGAAATACTGTACACAGTTGACGGCGTTTAGTGCGTCGTTATCTTGATCACACGTCGAGAAATTCATGCCAATGTGATCGTATAACGAGTCAGCTGCGACACAGATCAGTACATTCAATGTTCGTTGATTTGTCATCCTAGTTTTAGTTCCTGTTTTTGTATTTAAATTTAAATTAATTGTTTATTAGAAAGGAATGATTTCATACAGCGAATGTCAAGATTAAATGGTTTTTGTCTTCACTAACAAATATGGTGAGGAGAATGGTGGCATGGGGTGCTTTAAACGGTATCGCAATTACGATACTATATTAAGCTCTATATTACCAGTCGCAAGATCACATCACATAACAATACAATAAAATTGAGTCGGTACAATTTATATTAAATTATTTATAACTATTTGATAAATTCACAAAAATACCATGGCATACTTTCAGTTTCATATTTGATGAACAAAATGGTGCCTATCAAATGCACATGTCGAAAAATATCACAGCGGCTGCTTGTCGCATGAAACGGTTGCAAACGCTAATAAATTAAAACACCGCCATATTTTCTTTATTTGCAAATGTAATATAAACAACCAATAAATCGTGATGAATTAATTTTTTGGGTTATCGAAGGTAATAACAGCACTTGTCGTTTTTAACGAAGTTATTAAAATTGAAACTGGCTTAATTTGGTTCACAATTTAGTTCACACTGAAATAAATTTAAGAATTAATTCTAGAGTAATTGTGTAGACACTGATATTTTTCTTACAGTTTAAACATGCGAACTTTGAGGGGTAATAGTATAATAAATAGATTAAATAAACTATAGCATAAGAAAAAAACTGACGTCACTTCGCAATGGCAGCACTGTAAAGTCGTGCCCCACGCTATTATCACTTCTTTCATTATATTCTAAATTGACGCTTTGCAAAAACAAAATCCTGTTATTTTGAGCTTACCGTGATCTGATTTAGCAAGGTTAAACCCAGAACAATTGTCAAATTTCTTAAATTATTTTGTTTCTAAAATAGTCAGATTAATTAATAACTAAAACGATAACTCATGGATAATAATTAGCAATTAATAAACAATGCCATTAGACACGAGTGGTTATTTTAAAACTGTACCTTCCTCTGAAGTAAAAAAGCTACTAGGCTAAAAAATAATACATGATTTAATAGCTTCGTGGACATATTAAAACGAAAAGATCAGCGTATGAAGTCTCAGCTTTGATCTAATAAAGATCTGTCAAATTAATGCGTCAAACTGATCGTATTTTCATCTCTGTGAATCTGAGTGAATAATCACTGCCGAGCCAGTCATGCCAGACAAGGCCTCTCTCGTGCTGTGTGTTGTTGTAGTCTCCGTTCAGATTTGAATAGTCGCAGGCGTTGTACCACCAGGCACCAAGGCGAAGCATCGAACAGCTGACGCTGTCCATGTCGTTATCTTGATCGCGAGTCGAGAACTTCATGCCTTCGTGGTATCTGAGCGAGTCATCTGTAAGAATAATTTACACACATTCGTTCAGTTAAACACACATTATGTACAAAACCAATGCCATCGTTAAATTTACAGATTTGAAACATCATTTGTAAAGTTATAGAGTAGCTGTTAGGAATTTCGCGCTTCTGTAATCTAATCCACGAGGGCGATTCATGATTTCGGTAAAAGATTGAAAGTCTGACGCTGCGCATTGGATCGTGTATTCCATCCTCTGTTGTAATGTGTCATATTACTTGTCAGTTTCATATAAATATATCAGTACTTATATTAACGCGATCAATGCACATCTTAATTGTAAACAATCTTGAAAATAACTTCAAGCAAAAATTTATTAAAGTTGATCATTGAACGTTTTTGCATGAAATACGGACAAGCAGCTAACTGAATGGACTGCATTATTGACAAAGGCATACCGGGAATTTAATAATTTATAAATAGTATGCATCTATGGTTTGTCTTGTTGAGCTATTAGAAAACAAAAAAAATCTAAAGGATTTTGACAGAATGATGTGTAACAATATAGCACTGGCCGTAAATAAATAATATTCTTCATATTCAAATGAATGCACACTAAAAATACCACTTTTGCGTTTACTGTGAAATATAAGGTACTTTTTATTTAGTCTTTACATGTGCATATGTTTTAACTTTGGAACAAATAAATAAAAGAATAAATTCAACTGGTCTATATTTCATATAGTATATGGAATATAAAGGGTACATATATAAATGGTGCATATTATGTACCCTTTCAGTCATATGTAAACTGCGCCAAATAGTGTCTATATATTTTTCGTTTTGTAAAGTAATGTTACCTAATTGTGTATGTTTCCAAACAGATTATGCTATTGTTTCATTTACTGATTTGAAGACATACTTGCGTTTCCGGAATATAATCCCAGCGATACTAATTTGTACTTTTGATCCGATCCTGCAACGGTGAAGTTATCGTACTCTGCATAGCGATAGTTTCCACTCCAATCTCCCAACTCTACTCTTAGTACGTTGCGCCTTGAAGCCGTTATGTCTGCTAGATTGTCATTACCTTAAATTTAAAAAAAAATTGATGGTATGCACAATGCTAGATGTGTTTTAATTGATTATAAATTGTTATGTAAATTAAGATTATCTTCTCCTGTCTTACACTGACCAAAACGTTCGACCATGAAGAACGCTTACAGCAGTCTAATTTAAACTAAACGAAAGGTACGAACATATTTCAATGACATTCGGAGATAAACCGTACGTATCATATGCCCAACATTTAAGCCATTAACTTATAACCGTTCTTTGTAATCTGGAAAGATTAGTATTTCTCTCGTGAATTTAGAGGGTTAAAGTGTTGAAATTGTTCAAGTTGCCTTGTCAACTTAATAGTGTGCTCAGTGATGTTTTCACAGTAATAAACTTAATCGAGGCTCGTGATAAAATGTAAAACAAAAACTCAGTCATTCGTGTGGTGCTTTGTACATGAGCGTGTATTATAACTATCATAGGTATGCCTACAACAGTAAGTGACACAATGCTCAAAATTTATTTTATTTTATTTTATTCAAATCTGGCAGTAAGCAATCACATAAAACAGACAATTCAAGTAAATCAGCTGTCAGATTTCTGAGCATCAGGCGCATAGCCCTCACGATGACCTAAATACAATGTCATAAAAACACACATATAAAAAATTAAAACGCAACCATTCATAAAACACATTCAAAGGTGACGATATAAATAAAATCTTCACGAACTAATAAACTAAATAAACTTATTTAGATGGGATTCAAAGAGCTTTAGTCCTTCACAGTTCTTACTTCATGAATAATCAGGAGGAATATTCAGCTGCCAGAACTTCCTCAAACCGGATGATGGATACCGCGGACTTTTTTGTGGGGAGCGGAAGGATGTTTGCTCACATTTATAGAAAATAGTAACAGCGATAAAAGCTTTCAAGTTCATTTTCCGCATCAAACGTATAACAAAACACGTCATAAGTTAACTTATAAAATAACTGCAGTACTAAAAATTTATGTTTATGCCATTCAGATATTTACTCGAAAACAAGAAAAAGCATAATATCCGACCGAAATATAAACTGCTAACGTAAAGTTAATTTATATAACATATTATGTAGCACATTTAACAAAAGCGATAATCGGACCGTAGATTCGCATTGTAATATTTTGAAATGATACCAATACTATGTCATTGTCACACATCGCCGATTTATGCATTCTAACGTTAGGTTAGACGGTGGTCTGGGAGCACTGGTGGGGGGTGGCAGACACTAAAGCTTTGAATTAAGTGGCTCAATCAGCTATCACTTGAGCTAACAAAGGGTAAAATCAGCAATGTATGTCAATTGATAAAGAACTATTGAGAGCCGTGCCATTCATACCAAGCCAGAATTCTCCCTGCAACGAACCAAAACCCAAAGCGTATTCGTTCCAGCTTTTGTAGAAATACACAGATCCGTCCTGACGACGTTGAAATACCTGTATTGATGAAGCGCAATAAATACTATTATTAAAATTAATAAATATATTTAGAACAGAAATGAGGTAAAGTAAAGTGATGAGATAGTCAGAAAGTGACGTTCTTGCCTAAAAAGGTGAAGGTTGATGCGGCTGATTGTGTTCGTCAGCAAATCGTGGCATATTGTCAGCAATCCGTTACTTGTATGGGAACGATAGCCGTCGGCTGCTCACCCGTGCTCATTTGACCTAGTATGCCAGTGGTAAAACCAAGCGTATTAATACTCAAGACCAGCAACCATCTGAAAGACTTACTTCAGACACGCTTTCACTACCATCTTCATCAAAGTATTGCTCAAGCTAACATAAAATGTGATCTTCCATCAACATAATGACTTGTATTTGTGACATGTCTGTCAAGCGTAGTCCATGCAAAATACTTATATCATCACTCATGGAATGAGATTCCTAACTTGGCGCGATGTGAAATTCATTGTTCTTGTTTTAAGTAAGATAAACACTAAAAAATCAAAATAACTACAATATTCCTGCCAACAAGTAACTGAGACAGTATGAGCAGGCTTCAATTATTTCACTTTGTCGTTTACAGTTTGGTATTTTTGCCCTTCCAGAGTTTTGATTACAATGAATTATAATGGATTGTAATTAATTGACAACCAGTTAATAAACAGTGTACCGTACAATAATACTATCTGTAGAACCAGTGTATTAATGTTGCTAATAAACACACGAATATGGCTACAACATTATTCAGTTGATGGTTTGTTTCTTTCGCAATATACAAAACATGTAAAACGTTTGTATGGGCCTCGTGTTTGAAAGTATAGCCTGCTAAAATCCTGGTGTGTATTCGCCTCATGGTATGATTTTACTATGTGATTTCACATGTTAATAACAATAAATTAATCGAGCTAATGAACAGTTGAATAGATCTGCTTAGCGTGTAATACATACATTCTTATTAAAATATTTATTAGAAATGTATTGCTGACAAATTTAATTTCAGGAGTTTGTTGCTATATATCGTTAGTGTACATTACTAAAAAGGCAGTAATAGTTCGGCTACAAAGTAATGCTTACTGTCCATCCTCCACCGTTAGTTGACATATCACAATAGACTTGAACTGATCTTCTTTCTGAACCAATCACAATCGTGTAGACACCGCTCTTGGAACAAGGTTCATTTTCAAGAATTTGTGAGCAATCTCGCGCCTCTAGTGAACAACGCGAACGTGTTATTTAACTAATGTAATTTAGTTGACACTGCTGACTAGTCATATATATATGAAAACGGATTTCCAGGTGTCAGCATCACAAAAGCAGTTAAATATACATGGATGCACATTTTAAACGCAAAAAACAGGCCACAATCGTATTAAAATAGCAATTAAGCAAGTCACAATCGTATTGAAATAGTTTTAATAGAACGTGGCGCTCTTGAAAATGTTACCGTATTCAATATATTCGACTTTTGAGCAAGAACATAATGCGCAAAATGATAAGAGCTAAATTTAGCATAGCCACTTCAATAATTATTCGTACCCATCTGAACATAGCACTATTGATAAGACAGCTTAACCTACACTTTGAAAATATGAACCTAGAACGCTAGTACTTACTGTAAATTCTATATAATATGCAATAATAGAATAATATTTACTACCTGTGTGAATGTTTTTGTGATTGCAAAACACTGTTGAATTGATATCCACCATTGAGCGATTCCTAAGCAGCTCTTGCTCTGTTGCTATTTTCATCGACAAATTTTTATCAAATTGATCCGCTTCCATCACCATGCTTTGCTGCAGATTTGTAATTGCCATGAACAGTTTCGTTGCGACGTTCTCCAAGTGTTGTTCAAGTAGTTGATATTGACTTGTTACGTCATTCAGTTGATCTGTAATGTTGTGGATCCAGTCATCTATATGACGTTGTTTGAGACGCTGCTGAGTCTGACGCTCGGATAGCTCGTCACCCATGAGAGAAGTCCCCACGTATTCTGTAGATAGTTGGCTCACAATACGCTTCAGTTGATTCTGCTGCCCCACAATTTGATTAAAAGCGAGTGTGATGTTACGTTCCAGTTGTCTAGCGGAATTTGAGTAATTTTCCAAGACTTGGTTAAATAATTGCATAACTTCGCTACCCTGTCGTTGTAGTTGCCAGCGAACTTGATTCGGTGTTGCTCTTGGATTAGTCTGACTGCAATGTGTGCTGACACAAGAATTCGACAAATCGCTTTCATATGAATCATGGCCTAGTAAATGTTTGTTGTTCTCAGCACTTCCACGATTCAATCCGCATATTGTGTATTTCGAGTCTTCCGTTATTTTCTCTGCAGTTATGTGTGCAGAACAGAATACAATGGCACATAAGAGATAGGCCCACGTGATTGATGAGAAAAGCAGGCTGGAGGAACTTTGACTCATGATGATTGTATTAGTTTACTTCTTCTTCCCGATCGACGACGCCAAGGAGCTATTTTGCCACATTAAATGTGAAAATAAATCGTTCAGGTTCTTTTAGCTTATTAGCTAATTGAATACAAAATAAAACGGATTTTCTTTCACTGATATTTAAAGTATAGATAGTCAGCATTATAATGTACGAACAATTAACTGATAATAACACTTTATTAACCTCAAATTATAATAACACTTTATGTTACTCCCGACTAACGAAGACGGTTGTGATATTGACTAGTTTCGATTTGCAATAACTAAATAATTAGAAGTACTTTTTGAGTAAGATCAAATTGCAATTATTGTTAATAAATCTGTAAGTCAATGATCATTAATTCATTAATTCATTAATCTGAACACCAGAAAACTTACTATTGAATTATTGAGCAATAAATGCATAAACACATATAATTGCAGTAAAACACATTAGTAACCTTGAGCAACATTGAACTGCTCCATTTAGTAGCAAGTAGGCTAAATGTTTATATGACTAAATATTCATTGACAATACATCTAGCTTACGTATGTTGATTGTTTACCAGTGTGTGGCTGAAGTTAATTCACTATAATACCTTTATCCCTGTACTCAATGATATGTTTTGTTTTAGGGCATTACATTCGTTGATTTATCTTCTGCCAGTCTTATATTGAAATTACACACAACTTTTTGAGAAGCAGTACACACTTCAGAAACGGTAAGCATTGAAAGTTTTCAGATTAATTAGATAAACCAGGAGTTTACCACATGTCATTTACTCCGTGGCAAGTAAATAATAGAGAGTATCCTGTTTTATATCAATAATATAGACATAGCTACATTGTGCTCTGAAATGCATCTCTATGCGTTATATACCAGCTAATTGGATAGCTTGTTATTTTTATGTTACACGCATATTAATCAAAATAGAAATTTCTTAATGATCATCAAGACGGAATATCTACATCATTATTAGCATCCATGTTTACTATTCCGCATTTTTAAAAAGACCAAAACTTTGCATGTTGTGTACCTCAAGATAAGCTGAACATCGGATTGCGGTAATAGTTGCTTCGCCGAATTTTAAGTGGTCAACTTTCTTTAATGTAAATGCTTACTTGAAACAAATTCGCTTTGATGGAGCATATGTAATTTTTGATTGTTTCAATGGAAGCGAATTCACGAATAAAAGGTAACACACAAAT
>JAQFYQ010004065.1:0-10180 GCA_034694885.1 Buchholzia appendiculata | reverse complement strand
ACCAATCTTTCATTATTATGATTTGCTTGTTTGGTTAGATATCTAAAAAAGATGATCTAGACAATAATGATTACTACTACAATGAGATTATAAATAATTACCGTAATTAAAACTAATCAGTCAAAAATTAGCAAGTTTGATTGTATGCGCAAAAATACAGTGTAAATACTGCGCACTGTGCGGTAAAATATAACAAAATAAAAAACGACTCCTAACAACACTTCAAACAACTGAATTTTGGCACTTCTCAAACGAAATTGATAATGCATCGAGTACAAAAGTTCCGCACACAAAAGAACCCTGCCATTGCAGCTTGAACAATGTTCATCGACTCGAATCACACAAATAAGCCCCAAGAACCGACTTGTTCAATACAGTCAATGACAGAGTGAGCAGACAGACTTTACATAGGATAAACAAATACTAGAATACAAGAATTGTCACACACAATTTCAGACACTGGTATCTCTCGCTGGTCTGTCACTAGTCTCTTTCTCTGCCTCTCTGTCTGTCTCTCTCCTGACACTCTCTGTCTCTGTCTTTCTCTTTCTCTCTGTCTCTCTTTGTACTGTCTGTCTCTGTCTCTCTCTCTCGCTGATTAATCAGTGTTTTGCATCGGCTGAAGAGAAATCGATCCAGTAGTACGGCCGATTGATTACGCTGACAATGACACTCGCTCCAGGAATACATGGCACACATTCAAGACAGACGCTTGGTTGAAGCGACAACAGACAATCTTGAGATCAGGATAATGTCAAGCAGTGGTGAAAATATATAAAAATTGGAGGGGCAAAAAAACGCTAAATGTATATTTATTGGTCTAAGTGGTAAAAAAAGGAAAAAATTATGCGGCTCAGGAATCAGGAGGGGACGGAGTCTACTAGCGTTCACAATCATGTAAGTGAAAATTAAATGCATGTTCCTGAAAACGACCAATTGAGGGATAATATTTGAGGTTTTCTCATAATCAAGCTAAGCGCATTAACGAGTCCATAGATTGATTAATATATTAATTCAATCGATATACATTGATTGATTGTCCCCCTCGCCGACATATCTTATATTTTGCGTCGTTGCAATCGATTTACATTTTCGAGCATTAAATATATTTTTGTCGGAGTCAGAATACAAAAAGCCTCTGACTGACTACAGTAATTATAAAACCAAATCTATTTAAATTATTACGAGAACGTCATCGTTGCACTTGCCTTGTCGCACATTTGTTAACACTATCACCCCGTGTACAGACCGGTGTTCTCAAATGCATCATAGTTTGTTGACAAAAAAGGTTTCTTTGAGTAAAAAATGGTGTAAAACGCTTATATAAAAACACAACTGAGTCGGCAACAAAACAAGTTTTTAATTCTCTTAAACTATCGTTATCTGTTAAACGCTTTTATTCTCAACCCAACACACCCCTCCCCCCCCCAAGACGGTTTTAATTAGTACAAAGAGAATTCTTGACTACCGTAGTACACGATGGAGATATATGACGTCATAGCTGAGAAATTCTTCATCCTCAACGTAAACAAAGGGATTATACCTTCCCGGAGGTGTTCCCAAGCACTTGCATTTATTGCACACTAGGTGTTAGTGTAGTCAGTACAATATTGATGTAATATACACTGCACTCACAATGATTTCTCACTGTCTACACACATACCTCAACTGGATTATAATTGTACTCATAATATTATGTGTACATTTGGGGCGTTTTGGCAAAAGTTGAAGTTCACCTTAAAACCGGTTCCTTTTTAGCACTGGAATCTTTTTTGTCTCATCGACGTCACCCAGTGTTTAGTAATTGTTTACACTTGCGCATCAGTTTCTATTTACGGAGGATTAAGGGCGTTTGAAAATGTGCAGCGAACCGGAACACCATCCTCACGAAATAGCACTGTGAAAAATGACTGAACTAATCACATGAACACTAGGTGCAAAGGCTAAGTCAACAAAAAAAAATCAAACATAAATCTCAAAAATCAAGCCAAAAGTGTAGTTCTATAATAATATTCTACTATGATTGGTAACGGGTTACTTGCATCCATTTCTTGCACTCATTGCACTGTGTGACATTGTAACATGACTAAGCGTTGATACTTGGGAAGCATGAATAATAAATAACAAACTTGCACTTACTCCCTTTCACACCGCTAGAAGTCAAGGAAGTATCACTAAGTACTATCATACCTGTATTGCTAACAAAATGTTGTTGTTATTGTTATTATTGTAACATTGTAATGAAAAAAGAATTGCATCGCATCCTCAATAATCTACAATCTACATGTACATTTAATGTTTTATTTTATTAGTGACGTTGTCACAGAGCACTAGCAACAGTAGAGTAGTTAAAACTATCATTATCAGGTCGTTAGTCCACATTTGTTTCTGTACAGAATCAAAGTCTAAAAAATTACCGTAAGAGTAATAATATCACAAAGGTATCAGGTTTTGTGCTTAACCTCAATGTACCAGAGGCCGAAGTGTGAATAAAGCAAACACATCACATTTCTTTGATTCTGGAAGACAGCACACTGTCTTTCAGAATCAAAGAAATGTGATGTGTTTGCTTTATTCACAGCACACTGTCTTCTATATTTAACACAAAAAAGCATCTCTGGAATAAGATCTTACGTCACACGGCTCAGCATCGAGGCAAATGTCACAGAGCTTTTACGTTAAGTACAGCGGTTTAATTAATTCTATTAGCGCCATCTGTGTCTGACGTCATCGGCCTAAGTTCTACCGACACTCGCATTCAAGACAAGCATCAATCAGCTCAAACTTCTTTCATCTATCACGATTCACCAACAATACGTTCCGCTCAATATAACATCTTAACTATTTCTTCTACATATAACCTGTAGCAATGTTACAAGTTCAGTGTTTAATAAATTCTACAATAATTTATTTCTGTTGCTTTCTACTGTAAATAAAGTAAACTAGGCCTACATTTATGTAAAAATGAGAAGTTAATAGCATTATACATCCGATGCACGCTCCAACGATAGCAACCGTACAGTTTCACAAACGCTACACAGCAGTAAAAGTAGGGTAAAAACGATGCAAACAAACGCATAAAACACGGAAAACAGATACATTTTATGGTGTTTTGTTTTGTTTAGATAACACATTAACAGCAGCATTAACCGAGACGTTAAATAAAACACTGCTTGCCTTTCTTTGTCTTCGAAGCAGCCTGAGAACTAAAAATTTCAACTGCAAAGTAAAAACATCCAAGCAATGTATCTGCGCTAACAATTTCTACCCTGATCACATGTCTACTCGAGTGTTAGACAACATTTTCTACAATATTTTTAACCTGTGTTGTGAACTTTATGAACGGTATTTGCCCTCCTGACCGCAGGTAGAAATCTACCGGTATACAAAAAAGTTCACTCTCAATTATTACTCCATTCAACATCAGTAAAACGTTAGTTTAACCCCTCCACTGATTTGAAAGACCCTCCCGTCTCCCCACCTGCTACAAACAATAAAATAAAATACACGAATTTACCAAAACCCAATATGATGATGATGATGATAGTGCTCTGTCCGAAGACAGGTCCTGGCGATGGTTACTTGTCTTGCGTATTACAACGCACGACCTTTACCACCGATCCACTAGGCCAGATGAGCATTGAGCACGGGTGGGCGGCCAAAGGTCCTTCCAGTAAAACCCAATACTTCAAGATAAAGTGGAATCAAAGCACAGTTTCATTTCACTATGTACTTTAATTAAGTAGATCTGTATACTACTAAATCGTGCATCAATAAGACACTCCACAAGTCCACTCATTATGACAAGGCAGAAAGGCTTTAACGATAAGTGGACACTATTCGATCTACATATTGGTACACAGTTTGGCATAATATTAACTACACAATACTGAAGGACAATGGAGTTCTTAGCATGACAAGTAAACACACCTATAGATGCTATTGTTTATTATGTAAATATAAGCAAAGGGACTGATGACAATCAATTCAATTGTTTGCAAATGAGAGAACACACACACACACACACACACATACGTACGCAAGCACACACACAAGCACACACACACACACACAAACAAACACAAACGCGCGCGCAACTGTCTATTGCATTAAACAGACAATCAATCTATACACAGTCACAAACGACAAAACCACTTGTCAATCAACTTAATACTCCATACAAAAACAAAAGTTGCACAACACAAGAGAGGAGTTGATGAATAAGTGTCCCGGTCCACATCGAATCCAGTTTATAAAAAAAACAATCATATAAACAATGGACAGACTTTGTTGTCACAGAGACAAGGACCACCACTCAACATGCGGTCACAAGAGCGCGACATGATTTGTGAACTGTATTGTGTTTCGCTTATCGATTGATCTATAGATGGGTGGTGGTGAACTAATTGCAGCCTATTGCGACGTCTCACCACTTGACCACAGCTTGTTCTCATATATCTTAGAGCTGGTATGTTCATCGATCGATTGGCCAACATTATGAAACGTTCAATAGTTGGGAGGTCGTAATATTAGTGTTTTGAATCAGCAACAAGCGATATCAATTATAATCAATGAATCTGTTTAAGATGTGAAAGAATCTAATCTTGAATGACATGGCCTTAAAGCAACTGTCAACAGTGCTTAACAATGCAGATAAATTCATCACAAGGCTTGACAAAGAGAACCAGATAACATAACTCGCTATTATTAAATCGACTGAAATTGAAGTCCATAATTAGATAGTGTAAAACTGAGCGGCAACTTCGGTCATATAAACGTAAGAAAATGAAAGTTAATGGAAGTTGAACTTGGAATCATTGAAGCACTCTGTTATGTCCACTGTAATCTACACACAGTTGACTGCATGAACAACAGTCCTTAAAGAGGGGTGGCAGTGGAAGGGGAAGTTTAAACTCCTCACTCCTCAGTTATAACAAAGATTCCCAGTGCAGTTCAAAATATTTCAACCTCCTGGGAGGGGAATCAAGTTCAGCCCCCCCCCCCAATTAATTATTTATACAGGCATTGACATACCAGGCTGATAGTTTTCTTTCTTAACAAGGTCTTTAAACATTTTGTGAGGATACATTTTTCCCCAAAACGGCCTCACAAAATACCCGAAAAGTTTCTTCAAATTTTCAGTTTTCTCGATCACAATGATTTTTATAGAACTCGCACAACGATATACAATCACAGCTCAGGGCATAAAGCATAAAGGAAAACCAGAACATATTTACAATTATTGTTGTTCATTGAACATTCACTGAATTTATTCAATTTACTAGTATAAAACGCAATATTTGGTCAACAGCTGAGTAAAACGTTAAAACCAGGGCAGCAACGAAACGACGATCAAGATCATAATACCAGATGTTAAAAAAGGAAAGAATATATGAATAAATGACAAACACGGTGTAATAAAACATCACTAAATTGGTGACAAGAGATCACGTGCACAATAAGCTGTTCAAATTCCTATTGGCTGATTGCACAACAGTTTGCAACACACCATGACACAGCAGCGTCAGCATCAGCAGCTGCAGCAGCTGCTGCAGAATCACGTGTGTAGAGCGTAGCCTTGTCTGAAGGCCGAGCTGATGCTACAAGATACTGATGCAATAGGTTTAGTGATTGCATAAATCTATGTTCAACATGGACCGAGGCCTTGCAGAATAATTGATTAATACCTGCTGCTTACTCAAGATCGCATCACACGAGCAAGAAAACAGCACGTGGTTTTGATACACAGGTAATTTACCAAGAAATTGCATACAGATTAGAAAAAGAATACGAAATGTGACATACAGACAGAAGACAGGGCCTTTGGAAAGTGGAATAATATCCACAAATTGTAGCAGTTCAACAAATTGATTTCTGTATTTTTGAAAATGAAAATGACTCGAATATTCAGACTGAGTGGAATTCAAGCAGCAGTTTCAGTGAACAATGCGGCCTTTAAGCTAATAGATCTTCTAATAAATACACATCCAAATCGTGAATTAAAAACTTAAACATAAAACAAATTGAGAGAGTGTATTTAAAAATAAGTGTGAGGCTGCATTTTGTACACCGAAATTGTAAAAGAAACATTAAGTACAATCTGATTGGGTCACTGATAATTGCGAAAACTGGGCACAATACAAATTACAAATCAGGTCTTGTCACCGGAACAGTAGGCCTAAGTCAAGTAAATCGTTCTGGTAAAGCATTTATCAAACACATTTTCAGTGCACTGTGCAAGAACTTTGTGCAAAAACATGGCGTCTTACCCTCCCCCCCCTCTCCAGCCATTGCACATACATTTAGCCATTTGCACTATTATTGTGCAATTGTGCTAGATATATTCACATATTCCACCTATTTCTTTCTCGTGTGATGATACCTTTAGACCAGTGATTTCGCAAGGCCGTCCATTGTTTCAAGTCGACGGGGGGGGGGGGGGAGGGGGGAGAAGAAGGACGAGTCTGGTTAATGGCATGAATAAATCACAGCTCACATTTCATGCAGACCTATAGGCCTTACAACACAAGTACTTCGAGGTCGCAGATCTTAGAAAAACCATCAACAGTAGAAATAGAAACGCCGAGAATAGAAAACAAGTCCCAGGTTATGAAGCGCTCTCCCTTCAAGCTAGCAATGATTCTGTAATTATCATACCGGTATCTACATCGGCATATTTGCATTTGTAATTAAAACCAAATTGTCAACTAAGATTGCTTAAAGAACTTAGAGATATTATGTTACCCATGTTAATAATATCACGGTAGTACTAACAGTAATAGTAGAAAGTTCATGCCTACAGTATTTCAAACAAATTACTCAGTTTGCACACCTTTTTATTGTTACAAAAAACATGCTTTTAAATTGCTACAAAGAGGTAGTCTACTCTTATACCAAACTGAAAAGAGAATCCAGATAACCACAAGTCATTTGAAGTGCATTTTCGTTGATATTTTATCAATAAACAGCAACATTAAGTATGTCATAATATAATAGTAAATTATGTTGAACCACTTCAATTTGTTAAAACGTTTAAGTTCCATATTTTTTAATTATCTGAAAGAAAATTACACCAAAAATACATTTAAAAATTTGATACTAAAACACATAAAACTGCGTAAATTTAAAAGGGTATTTTAGATAATTAGGAGCACAGGTTCACATAAAGCATAATCTTTAGAAGTCAAATGTATTATTTCTACACTACCCGTCAATAAAGTTGCAACAAAGATTGACAAAAGTAAAAGAAACTAACTCAGACATGCAAGTACCTCTGAAAATGGCTCCAACGATTTGGACAATTTATGCCTCATCATGTTTATTGATTATTTCTAATATACTGGTCAACAAATCTATCAATACAGGCACAGGAGCACGCTGAGGTGTACTCGTTAATAAGTTCTGTTTGACTTTTGCAGTCTGACAAATATTTAGTACGTTATAACTACAGCAGCTGCTCGAGTATTATAATAACACTTTAAACTATAATGACTTATTACAAATTTATCTCATATAACTTATTATTAATCACAATAACAATATTAGTCTTCAAAATGTTAACAAAATCAGAACAATATAATAATTTGGTGACTTTCAATTAAACACAACATAAATAAAATTATAGATGGAAAATTTAACAATCCACCTCAATCAGTCCTAAACTAACTTATTATTGGACTAGCAAGATCCAGCAATAAGATCACACATTTTTCAGTAAGTTGTACACAAGCATTGTACAATCGTGTTTTGTGACATCAGACAAGACACAAAAATCATCCAATAAAGTTTAGCAGCAGTAATGAAAGGATTTACTAACAGACGGCGGTGTACACCGGCTACATCTAGCACCACGAAGCTGCCACAGACGGCATTCAGGCACAGAAATCAATGACAGCCCAATCATAGAAGCATTCATATGTCTCAGCATGGTGCGCGGGGGTTTTGTGGACAGAAAAAAATCAAAGCACAAAAAGACTGTACAGTGTAATGCAGAAAGAAGCGATGACATCAGTATGAAAAGACTCTTCAAGCCAGACTCGCTACATACCTCGCTTGCATTCATGGCTGACAGGCGACGATTAGTGATCCTCTAAGAACTAATCCCTTTCTGCATGAACGAATCTGAATAGAGACTATTCAACGCCTCGGTACTATGTCATACAGTACACAATCGATGCGATCTGTGAAATATTTGGTTTCGAACGGTCTAATCTACCGCCACTAATATCTTCGTTAAACACTAGATATCAGTTTTGTTTCTTCTTTCGATGCTATACTTTTAATTATCAGATTTATTATTGTAGTTCTAAGGAACTTGTCGCTGCTAATTCTAACCTAATTATATAAAACAATGAAATATTATGCCAGTTATATATTAGCATAAAACAATTTAATGTATCAGATATTTACAAATTTGATATTACATACAAAACTCCTTGGATTTCCATTCAGAATCTCAGAGCTGTTGATTTCGGTTTTATTCTGAACTTATATGGACTGACTTATATTAAACTTCTGACCAAGTTTATACTGTATAATTATATCATCACATATATTATATCATATTCCCCAACTTTTCTGATTTTACTAATTAACTACCAGCAACGCTGAAACTACTGATTTATAAACGACCCCGCCACGCTTGCGCATACACAATTAGCCGATCTATAATTAAAATTCATCATCATCGTCATCCTCATTATGCATGAACACAGTGGTGCAGCTACAGGGAGTGCAGTCACACCCAACTGCACTCATACACTCAACTGTTCCAACTAATCCTGCACCAACGTCCTAACCCTGCAACAAAGTCCTAACCCTGCAACAAAGTCCTAACCCTGCAACAAAGTCCTAACCCTGCCTAATGCCCTAACCCTACACCATTGTCCTAGTATTGCACAGCTATCCTCACCCTGCACTGCTATCCTAATCCTGCACCAATGTCCTAACCCTACAGTGCCCTAGTAGCTCTGCACTGAGGACATTCAGGACAAACGGTAATTAAACATTCGGCTGGGTGCCACTGAAGCGAAACGCCTCTATGACTTTGTAGGTTTACTGCTGCGAATTCTAGAACATTCTGGTACTAGATCATAAAACGCCCGATACTAGCTCTAAACTTAAACAAACACAGACTGCGACGCTAAGGTTAACTAGATCTAATAAAATACTTCGAGTTAATAGCGACGCCCGGTTTAACGCCGATGTCAACTAGAGAGCGTTAGGCTAAATCAGAGAATCAAAGTCTACCTAAGTCACAAGAACGCATTGTCACTCATTCACTGACTGGCTGCCAGTAAAAACGTCAGTTATATACCGGGCATGGACCTCGAGGTTAGATAACGTTATCAAATCAACCAATTATTCTACCAAGAAACTCGGCCGCTGATGAGCATGCAGTTTATAAATAGATCATCGGCGCATCCAACCTTTTCTGCACCTAAACTTGTATGACCTATGTAATAGCCTCTGTATTGATGAAACGATTGAATTCCAACTATGCACTGTAGTGCAAAGACCTCACGATTCATGACTCTTCAACGGATCTTAAACTAGCAATGGCAGCTCTTTAAATCTGTAGAACCCTACAGGATTCTATTCTCTCAAGAAGACTTTCAAATAACCTAATGAGGAAAAATAATAATATATTAAGAGAAAATAATAAAAGCTGAGAAGTGATTAAGGAACAGTTCGGAAAGGTTGAGTACAACATAAATCAGCACTGATTGCTAATGTCATGTCTGCATTCACTAATGACAATGATTAGACAGGTTTACAAGATAGGCGTTCTCTACCTCTAACACGCATACCGCAACCTGATCCAGAGAGAGACCAAAACATTGGCCTAGAATTTTCTCCTAGTAATTCAACCGGACCTAAATAGCGAGGCACAAGTTCACAATCATCATCATCATCATCATCACCATTTATCGTTCAGACTAGCTGGCACAGTCCACACTTAGCACAGAGTTTTACCAAAATTGCGCCTCGAAATGTCAGTAACGAGAGTTATGGCACGCACGGCGCATGTGAAAGGAAATGCTACATACATACAAAATGACAGAGCCTATGACATAATGAATTTTGTAAAGTCTCACCCTCTCACTTTTCGCTGTGGGTGAAAAAGAGGGAGAGGGTGAGAGAGGGTGAGAGAGGGTGAGAGAGAGAGAGAGAGAGAGAG
>JAQFYQ010004064.1:0-10182 GCA_034694885.1 Buchholzia appendiculata | reverse complement strand
TAGGACATTGAGTAGTAGAACCAGGAGGACAGGAGAACGTATAGACAGCAGGTCATTGGATAGTAGACAGTGAGAGAAAGGGAGACAAGACGACAGCGTTATCATGCTGGATGTCCTGTATAATCACAATCAACAATGATATTAAATTTGTATCATCATTATCACTATTAAGGTGGGAACTTTTTAAAAGTGTATACGATTGTTACACTCATGTCGTTGATTTGTAAAAGAAATCATCATCATCATCATCATCACCTAGCTCCACCGGCTTGCAGCCCTGTGGTGTCCAGTGCAGTATCCACTAACTTTTTCCACTCAAAGAAATCAGGCCAATTACAAGCAAAAGAAGGCAACAATGAGAAATTGTCGGAAGAAACAAACCATGGAAGAAGATAAATGCAATACTGCAGATAGGTATGAAAAGTTATTTTAGCATACTCTACACAATTTTAGTTCTAATAACTCTATATCAATTTTATTAAAGAGTAACATTTATAATATGTTATCAGCAGAGGATATTTAGGCTTTAAATTCCAGCTTCATTCTCAGCATGAAGCATTTCCAGGACATCATAAGTCAATAAAGTATTAAACGAATAGGTGATTCAAATGACGCGCCAAGGTGGATCAGCATTCTGTGACCCGACCCGACCAACAGACTCTCTGACCCGTCCGACCCGACTCACTGAGATGTGGACTCTATCCGCCAAATTTCCTAATACGCGGAGCCGACCAAACAGGATTCGACCCGAATCACGGGTAGACCCAACCATACTCGACCCGACCCGACCCGCGGGTCTCTGATTCAACCACTCTCAGCCAATAAATCTTAAATGATAGTTATTTTGTACCAATATTAGTTGAAGGATGCATAGACGAGTAAGCAACGACATTAAGTTCCATTAGCATCACAACCATCCATTTGTTCACAGGCAGCTGCCTGGCAGCATATCGTAATAGTAAACCTTACAATAATGTATCGAAAAGGCTGATTGGTTGGCTGTAAGCTCCGCCCAGATTGCTCCAAGTTGTGACGTAACTTTCATTGACTTCGTCGCCAATTCGCGCCAATCTTTGACCAATCAGAGACGTCGTTACATCAAACCGCCGCGCTGCTTTCTTAAAGCGTCTGAAATGTAAATAGCAGACAAATTCCTGAATAAAGGCCAGGTTTATATATTGAGGGATAAGTTACGATAAAGAAGGTTTCACACTTTGAGATAATCTTGCGTGCAACATATGATGATACTTTCCGATATGGGCCTGCATACGACAATTGCCTAGCTACTCCTAGTGTTAGTGATATCGAGCTATGATCGTTCGCTACATATAGTGTCATAGCGATCGACAAAATAAATGTAGCGATTTTAGCATTATGCAGAACTGGTTTCTAACTGACTGCACAGCTCCGAACAAATTAAACAATTTGTCGCCACAGGCTCGAGAGCGTTTACAAATAATCTCACACACAAACACGTTCAGTATTTGGAATCTGTTGTCGTGTGCGTCGTTGATATAATTGACCTGTATAGTTGTGAATCCGAGGGCCAAAATCATTACGTATGTAAAACAGAATAGGAGATAAAAAAAAAATTTGCAGATGCATACTATGGAGTTTGGCATAATAATTGAATGCCACGAGAGACAGCAATAATTTGACGAGTGGTGCGAAAAATTAGAAAAATACTATTTCTTCAAAGTGTGAGTACAGTTCAATACCAAATTCGCCGCAACTCTGTGTGATCATTCATAGACTTTGCATTAGTCATAGAATCTGTATGAGTCAAGCAGGTCTCTTTGCTTGTCAGCTGTTTGGTACAAACCTTCCTATGTGCGGTATCATCGTCGTCAACGACGATGAAATATCATCGTCGTCATCGACGACAACGACGGTGACGAAGTTAATGGCGATGAAGATGACGATGATGCTTAATCGACGTATAATAACAATGTTGACAATGCTTTTAATACTAATATTAATTTTAACACCATCTAATGCCAAGTTTAATAAATATAAATTTTTTCTAGACCATGCACACTACATGGTAAGAGAGGTTTGAATACAAAAAATTTACTTTCAGATTATTACTCGCTCAGTCTCAGTGGAGCTGCGTCAAAGCGACTGTGGTATACATGTAGTTCGCTACATAATTGTAAATGCATAACCACATCATACAGTTCCAGCATACATATGTTATTATTCAGTCAATGAATGTTATTATTCAGTTAAATAGTAATTATGTTATTCAGTTAAATTACTGTACAATTATGTTATTATTATTATTCAGTTAAGGTATAACTCACTGCTGACGCCTCAAGATGCTCTTGGAATCCTCCCTGGCATCGCTCATCCTTGGCGGGATCTGTAGGTGAGTAACTAGCACAAGAACTTGAGGCACGCACTCACCGACAACAACACACAACTTGGTAGAGAACTTGTCAAGACAGCTGTTCAGACCGCACTGAGCTTTCACGCGTACTTCCGAGCAGCGAGCCTCTGATGGTCGGACACCTAAGATCATTACAATGAGATCAAGTTCTACTTCCTAAACGAAACCTGCCTCGGTAGAACTAGGGAAGAAAGATTAGAGAGAGAGTGAGATAGAGAGAGAGAGAGAGAGAGAGAGAGAGAGAGAGAGAGAGAGAAAAGATAGTAGACCTAAAAATCTGACGCTGATTTACTAGGCCTGAATAATATTTATATATTGAACAGATTTACTAAAAATTGTGTGTATCTGTGTATATGTAAACATGTGTTCTTTGTGGAACTCAATGCTCGCTTCAAGGCGCTTGATCGACAAGACCCGAGTTCACACCTAAATCAATTCCGAACATCACGAGGTGTGAACATTTCACAGTCATAAAATGTCATAAAACCGCCCCACCGCTCCACCGCCTTAGGCATAATGGACTGGCAACGTTTTCTCTTAGGCAGATTGAACTGCAGGTTAAATTAGGTAAAATGGCTTAGGCGATTTGGCCCGACCCCGTTTTTGTTTAATTTGCTTCTTTGTATTGTTGAGCTCTTTGATTTGATAAGAAGTTATTTATTGTACTATTCTGGATATCTTTAAGGCATCAAACAAGTAAGAGAAATTCCACCTACAGAGGACATACGGAAACTTTGTGAATCTCTTGTGTACTTTCTGAAAATGCTTTTATGCCATTTTTTCAAGAAGGACTAGTCTTTTATGCAGTGATGCAAAGTAGCCTACATTAATGCAATAGTGCAAAATGGGTTTTACCAGTTTTTGATACAAAGTTAGCATGTTATAAATGTTTTAATTTTGTAATTTTCATGAATTAAAACCAAAGACTTTGTTTGGGGACGTTGCAGCTTACTACATTACCACTATTCAAGTCTTTTTCCTGAATCAAGGATTTTCCTCCAACCGGATACTTTTGATGCTGGTTGTTGATGTCAAAATGCACAACCTTTCATTTGTCAAAAGTTAACTGCCATTTTTAGCTAAGTTTTCAGATGTTTGCACATTTGTTATATTGCAACACCAATGATGTGCAAGCTCTTCAAAGGCTTTTTATTAATTAGGTTTTATAAACGCTTTAAATATCTAGGATTATTAGCGTCTCTTCAAAGGCTATCATCATGAGAATCTAATTGTAGTTTTTTTTTCTAAAGTTTGGAAGTCATTGATATTTAACAATTGTCATTAACAAGTATCCAGTTCTAAATGTTGAAGGTTTGTCTTTTAGGATACTACGGGTAAAATATGATAGCTGCACTATTATGCTTAGCACCGTGATTGATTTGATTATGATTTGTGAAATATTGATTTTGCTTGCAACTTGCAGAAGAGTTTGGTTGAGCCATGTTGGTTTTAATTAAAGAAATATTGTTTTATCATCATCATCATCGTCATCATTGTCTTTTTTCGTTCAGACTGTTATTGTCCTCAATTAGCACTAGGGCGAATAAAAGTGGGCTGAACGTTACCAAAATGTTTTTTCCTAGTATTGGGAGGGTATTAACAAGCTTGCTCACTGTGATTATCTTCTATGGCAGTTTTGATTTGATTGAGGCAAGATTTTACAGCCGGATGCCCTTCCTGACGCCAATTGTCTCGCTGCTTATCTTTTGGAGCACATGAGGGAGCATGGTGAGTCCATTCTAGAGCTAAACGCCGCAGTTTGTTATTGGTGAAACGATCTGTTTAATGTATAGACTCCAGAACTACGCAACTACTCAGTGTATCGTTTATGTTTTGTAGGGTCTAATAATGGCTTATAGTCGGTTGTATACTTACCTCCTATGGCTTTTCCTCGGACCAATCGGCGCTCATCACTTTTACTTGAAGCGGACCCGGCACGCTTTTGTCTGGATCTGGACGCTCGGGGGAGGACTAGGCGTCGGTTGGCTTTGTGAAGTACTGTGCCTGAGTGGTTACGTAACTACAGCGGATTGGAGCGAATCTCCGTATGTATTTTCAGCATTAAATTGATTGAATCTGACTTGTTAAGTATTTCTCGCAAGGTCCTATTGTTGCTGAAAATTTATATTCCGACATTAGCTTTAACTATGTTTTGTAGATTATACTGAAGTCATCAAAATTTAATTGTACATTAATTAAGGTACACTTACTTAAAATGTTGTTATGACTGACGAATAAATACTATTGAAAGTCGCAGGATTTGTGAACTAATGTACGATTGAAAGTGAAGAAAACTCCGTTTCTATGCCGAGATTGATACTAATCGGTTTGATCTGAGCAAACATTGAAAAAATGACATAATATGATGGCGATGTTAATTAAAGGATAGATGATTTTATTAGTTGCATAGTGATATTATTGGTGTAAAATGCACGTGTTCAATGCACTTTTCTCAAGAGTGGATGCCCTTGAAGCACAAAGTTGTCTCCCACGCAATGAGAAATGCATGTGATGACAACATGCATGTAATTGTTTCCGAGTAACAAGGCTAGTGTATGGTAGTGCATTTACCTTCTAGAGTATTCCATATAACAAATTATGCCAGAATAGAATAAAATTCTCCCCGGCAGCCAAATATTTTTGTAAACTTCAGTTGAACTGAGAATATTAGCTCATTGCGACTGAGTCGATGTTGTCATATCTGTGGCTTTATATGTTGTACTTTGTGTTTGTTGTATTTTCCGGGGCCCCACGAGTTGTCCAGAATCGCTGGCGGATATATTAAGTCGTCTGCCGTGTTACAACGTGACCAGTACCGTAATCTAACAGTGCTAACGTAATTTTGTTGCAAAAATATTCTCCTCAATTGTGAACACGATTTACAAACTTGCATTTATGAGAATTTGTAGAATTTTTTATAGATTTTAGAATAGTTTATCGTGTTGTTTTGCAAACGATCCATTGTGTGGCATCATGAAATTGAGTTTTACTGAGCTTTGTTGAACTTTTCCACAACGGATTAAGTACTGTGTTATAGTTGACACAATGTGGTTGGTAAAGCAAAGTATGTACAGTACATGATGATGTTACGACAGGCAGAGCGCGGAGTGTAAAAGGAACAAGAAGCCGGCGTTCTACTTGATGAGAGTCGCCGGTGAATGGTTGTTCTCGCTGGCGCTCGGTGCGCTCGCACTTTCCGCCGTGCCTTCCGAACTACTCTTGTTCCATCCACTGACAGTCTCTGTGACGTCACTTGCAATAGCGCTAGGTTCGTATCCAAACTATAATGTACGGCTTGAGTGCAACGTCATCTTCATCATCATTCTCATCAGCGACATTTAGCAAGGGTTACATGTTTCCAATAATTACTGTTAGCTACGAAATGCTGTCACATGTGCCTCTTCCACTCTCAATATCAATGACATTTTATAACCAATCATACACACATTCCATCCAAGTCTTTCTAATTTTTCAATATACCTCTTTCGCCTGCATCAACCAAGGACTAGCAAAGCCTTGCCTCAGTTACTGTCGCCCTATCTGTCTACTTGTACAAGCCAGCCCAATGAGCCTTGTCTAACAACGTGACTGAATGCTGTCTCAAGAGCCTCTATTCCCCCTCGGGGTGGTTTTAGCATCCCCTCAAGACAACACAATTTTCAGCTATAAATTTCCCCCAAGGTATATGGTTCTATCTTATTATCTAGCTCAAACCTGGAGCAGCCACTTCAACGCGCCCTAGGATAGAGGCTGTCCTACTCCCTCGCCCTAAGTAAGAGGCTGTCTTACTCCCCTCCTCTTTTAAAGGGGGGGCTGTCCAACTGGCCCCTTCCTAGCAATAGAGTCTGTCCTACTTCCGCCTAGGATAGATGATGTCCTACTCCCCCATGGGATAGAGGTTGACCTACTCCCCCCTGGGATGGAGGCTGTCCAATTCGCCCCAGGAAAGAGGCTGTCTAACTCCCCCTCCAGGATAGAGGCTGTCCAACTCTCCCCCCCCCCCTAGGATGGAGTCCGTTCAACTCTCCCCCTCGGATAGAGGCTGTCCTACTCCCCTTTAGGATAAAAGCCTGTCTATTAGAGAAAACTGTCTCGGTTCAGAGCTGATAACCTAAAGTCACATTTTGTGATACATGTTCTGTACTCTGTACTCTAGAAGAATGCACTAACACATGATTACACGCTGCACAGCATGCAGTGAGGTATATGTTCTCTCTTGCTGTTGTATGTTCCTTGTTCTTTGTCAGTCTGACTTCATTTGTGCGTCTCTTTCTGTTTTCCTTTGTGTAACTCTCTATTTCTTTCTTTGTATACCTCTTTCAGTCTCCCTTTCTTTGTATCTGCCTAGATATCTTTTTATATGCCTCTGTCTCATCTTGTGTATCAGCTTCTGTCTCTCTTTTGCCTGCTTCTGTGTCTCGATCTGTCTCTTTATTTTCACCGTTGTTCTATCTCTCTGTTTCCTTTTTGCGTACTGCTCTTTTCAATATCTGACTCTGTTTTGTTGTATTTTTTCTTGCTTTTGTATCTCTTTATATCTTTCTTTGCCTTTTTGTTTCAATCTTAGCTCTTTGGTCTTGCATTGCATCGACTGCCAAGCTCATGCCTATTATCATATAAACTGATTTCATGTTTCTAAGGTGTCCTGTAGCTTGCACTATGCCAGAGTGTACAAACTAACTGAGCCAGAGTGTCACAAAGCTTCTGACTGAATTCTTAAGCCGCTTGATTTGACAATATGACATTGAGACTTCAAATTAAATCTAGGTTGGATCTCAAATTATATTGAATAAAAAATCACCATACTGTAATATTATTGGTTTATGTACAACGTAACTGAAATGGTTTATCCAATATCTGTAAGACTTCATTTGGTTTCAGGTGTTCACACCGTTGCGAACATTGGCTTAGAAAGATGCGGCCTGCTGTATTGCCTCATCGGAGCATGCTTGCCTTCGATGCTCGTCCTTCTACCGACGTCTCTTGTCTCTGAGCCACTCGAGATGAAGAATCTCCTCACACTCGCTTGCCTGGGCTCAACCATCACTGCTAACTGGTTCGGTAAAGAGTGGCGGCCTCTGCCGGTAAGACCTCGCGGTTGTTGCGTCAGATTCACCGCCATAGTCATCGGGAGTCTGGCCATAACGGGTCTCTTCATTGGAGCTCTGTACTTCAACGGGTCCGTTGTGAGCAAGGACGGAGACAAGATAAGGATTCGTGATGCCATTCACAATATACTCGACTCACCGGCATGGGATCAAATTAAGGTTTCTTGTTGTTGACTTCAATAATAAAAACAAAAATATATATATGTTGGGGGTCATTCAAATATGACGTCCCGCAGCGACTCTGGACGGTCAAAAACAAAGAAATAAATTGCAGATTTTTTCGAGGAGTGGGGGCCCGGCCCCCACGGGCCCACACCTACTTTAACCCCTGTTGGGGGGGGGGGTTGTTGAAGTGTGACAGTTTGTGACAATGGCGTATGGGAAGGCTAGCCTGTCGTGACGTCACGCAGAATTTTTTTTATTTTGTAATTATTGTAAGACTCATTATTTATTATTTGTCTTTATTTAATTATTAAACGTTTATGACGTTAATATGCACAATTAATGATTATTTGAATAAAGAAGAAAGCGATTCAATAAGCTGAAAATTATCTATTTAGTCAAGCTTTGGTTATCCAGATAATTAGATTTGAGGATTACATTTCATGAAATCACAGACTTGAGATGCGAATTGTTTCGAAAGAAGCAAATATAAAAAAGGTTAAGAAGCAATATTAGTCATAGGTCTACTCGGGGGGGGGGGTGTCCAGATTTGTGATATCATTATTTAGGGGGGAGTGTCGCGAGGTGTGACAGTTTGTGACAAGGGGGGTCAAAACCGTTGAAAAATAAGTGAGACGTCATATTTGAATGGCTCCTTGTGTTTTGAATTATAAATTTGCTCTTTCTTCAAGTATGCTTATTTTAATCAAAGTATTGGGTCTTAGTCAGGGCCGCCTCATCATTGGAAGGCCTCATCATTAGTGAGGGCCGCCTCGTCATTGGAAGGCCTCATCATTAGTGAGGGCCGCCTCATCATTGGAAGGCCTCATCATTAGTGAGGGCCGCCTCGTCATTGGAAGGCCTCATCATTAGTCAGGGCCGCCTCATCATTGGAAGGCCTCATCATTAGTGAGGGCCGCCACATCATTGGACGCTGAGTGAACATGCCTTATTCAAATTTTTCAGACAGAATGAGTCCCCGATCTTTCAGCATCTCGAAATTAAAAAAATTAGAAAACTATTTTTGCTGATTATTATGAATAAATGTGCATTTTATTTTCCTGAATTTTTTTAACGTGTTTTTATTGTGGTCGATCTTAGTTCAATTCTTATTCTTGAATTAGTTTTTAAATCTAAACTTATCTCAGTAAATGTATTGCGCCTTTGGATTATGTATTCAATTGATGATAAGTTAAATTATATAATTCTTATTATTGATATTATTTGTCTCGATTATGACGTTGCCTGTGTAACATTGAAACTATGATTGGTCCGCAATAAAAACATATTTGGTTTGTATGATTTTTATTTATAGTTTTTGTACATATTGAAGACATATTTTCGAACGATGAAGTATGTTGGTTCTGAGTACAATGGACTCGCGAAGGTTGATGTCCTCTGTGTATTTCCTACCAATGAGTTTGATGTCATCAATAGGGTACATTCATGATACATTTTTTCAGCTGCTGCGCTTTTATCTGGCAATGTTGACGACGAAACCAAATGTAGACTATGGTTATAATTTATTATGAGGAATCTAAAATATTCTGAATTGAAATTATGACTTTAAAATGATGATGATGGTGATCATGAATCATGATGATGATGATGTACTGTACTTTTTCTTTAGGAAACTTCTTCAAAGCTTTGGAATCACTTCTGGAGCGATGGATGGGAGGAATTCATCCATCAGTTCAACATAGCTCTCGATGCAGAAGGAGAAGAAACTGCATATCAGGTATATTTTGTATTGTCTGATTTCATTGCCTTGAAACTACTTGTATTTGTGATACTTTCTAGCAGCCTGATTCTCATTTACACAAGAGCCTGGTTCACTTCTGACTATATAGTCCAATGGCAACAACAATTATGGAGGGGGTCATGGGTATATGATACACCTGTGCTTTTTAAACTTTCTAATGTTTATGAGTCACTTTTTCATGTTACGTCAATAGTACAAAATGGTAGCTTGGTCAATAATTGCAGAATTACTATTTTGGAGTGGTAATCCCTTTGTGTAAGTTTCATGCACTGTATATCAAGCAGATTTGTAGTGCCTGTGTCGGCTTTAGGTGAAAAGTTTATTATTTTTTTGATTGAACTTATTGGGCTATGGCGCCCCCCACCCCAAATTTTACAGGATTTTGTTAGCTGCAAAGATCTAAGATTTCCCTCTGTCAGGATTGGCAGCTTGCTGTGAAACTAATTCAATAAGAATCCGACTGACGCTTTTGTTCTGCTGAGTTTAGTCACGGAGACGGATTTGTAAACATACCATCCTTACAGTGAGACGTTACCATTTCGTAATGTCCAACTCAATTGTATGAATAAGCCCTAGGGATAATTGTGGGTAATGCCAAGCTGGATGATGGTGATGAGGATCATTATTTATGAAGTTTGCATATCCACTTTTCTGAATGGTTTAACAGTTCCGAGATATTTCTTCCATCATCATCATCATTAGTGCTCTGCCCTAAGGCAGGTCCTTGGCATCCATTTTCTCCACAACTCGCGGTTCTCCGC
>JAQFYQ010004063.1:0-10183 GCA_034694885.1 Buchholzia appendiculata | reverse complement strand
AGAATATAGGTAATTATGTAAGATTACGGATGAGGAACATGCTGTGTTTAAATGTTCATTCTGAGCGGCGCTATCACATTATGAAGTCGTCTTCATGATTTTTGTTACATTTAGAAATATAAAGAAATTATAAATGTCTAAAAAAAACTGCGTCATTCTTAAATATTAGCTTACTTTACACTGCCTGGTCAACTTCGAGTACCTGTCGTTCGTGGAAAAACTCTACAACTTACTTTGTTATTCGACTTAGCTCTTTTATGCTTCCAACTCTTTCCAGCTGCTTTAACCAACAACGTGAGAATGAAACTGTGCGATGCCAATTTTTCATCTCTGTATTTTTTTCTAGACGATCAAACGCCACAGCACGACGAGCTCAGACAGCGACAATGCTGCGAGGAGAGAAAGCGCGACGCAGACTGCCGCTTTGTCGTCGGTGAGCACTCAGCTTTAAACTGTCTACAATTAATAATAATA
Organism: Buchholzia appendiculata; assembly: GCA_034694885.1. Lineage (NCBI taxonomy): Eukaryota > Metazoa > Annelida > Clitellata > Enchytraeida > Enchytraeidae > Buchholzia > Buchholzia appendiculata. The sequence goes on along the minus strand of JAQFYQ010004063.1, from coordinate 9,709 downwards.
AAAAATTCAATGAGGTTATCTCACAGATTGCAATCTTATATATAATAAGAAAGAAGCTTGAGAACAATGGAATATTAGAAGTGAAGAGTTTTGAAGAATTTTGGTTTACATTTTGGATTAGTTTGAAAGATTGCAACATTGGCTCTATAAATGAGTTGCGATTGTCTCTTTCTTTGAGTGAAGTGAACAGCACATTGCTGGAAGGTAATAACAGTGAAAATTCGTATATATATTTTGATTCACATTTTTGTTACTAACATTTTGTTGTTTTGTTTGTTTCTACTCAGCAATCGGCTTGCAATCTTACGGCACCAAGGTCAGCGTCAGATAATGAAGCCAGTTATTCCGCTCCATCCCATGACAGAGATGACTTACATCTTACCTTAGAACCATTCGGCGATCTCTTCGAGTCCGCCTCTCAGCCGTCATTCAACCAATCGTCGAATCTAAAGAAAGATTTTGCTCTTAAGAACCAATCGTCTGAGTCTTCCATCCAACCAATCAGCGACGTCCTTACAAGTAGCGACAACGAAGCAGAGCTTTCGTTACATCCACTTCGTTCAGAAGTGCGTCGTGAGAAGCCTCGACGTGGTTACTCTGTTGCTGCTTCTGATGACAGACCCGTTGACCTAGCGCGTTCCAGTGCTCTTCAGAAAGTGGCACAGTTGGACTGTAAGATGACTCTGGGAGAGTTCACGACGAGTCTGGCCCGGATTCACAGGAATCACGTGCGTCCCATGACTGGTGGAGGATGCTTCCAGCGCCAGGAGTCACATCCACCGACCTCAAACGCAGGCGCTTCTGAGGTAATCATATAGGGTTTTTGCTTGGAAATAATGTTACTGTTTATATTCTGACCTAGGAAATCAAGTAATGAAATTATTAGTAACGAATTACGGTCTGTTTTGCTTAAATGTTATTGGGTGTCTAACTTAAACAATAAGCTTCATTAAGCGAATTTTGAGGATGTTTTAATTAAGTATTTGAACATATAGCTATTTTATATTAATATGTTTCTCTTTGTACTCCTACAAAAATGAAAGGAAATATAAATTTAATCTGTCCATAGATCAATACCACTAAGAAAGTTTGTGTATTTGTGCAATTTTTATTTTTCATTATCAGTACTTGCTTTTTTGAATATAGTCATTAAAATGCCTGCTCACTATGTTATATTCTCTACGCATCAGGTCGTACGAATGTTACCCACCACAACTCAGGACGCCCGTCAGAGTCGCGCGCTTCGAGATCCCGTTCTACGAGATCCCGTGCTACGCGAAGTGAATCCGATGTGGTCCGGATTCACTTCTCGTCCTCGTGCCTTCCCCAGGACCAACCCGTCATTCCTTGGCACGTACCGGCATCCCATCAACCGGCACAGATCCTCCGACGAGCCTTCCTCCAGCCTACAGCAGCAGGTGCAGCAGCAGCAGCAGCAGCAACAGCAGCTGCAGCAGCTGCAGCAGCAGCACCAGCAGCCACTGTTGCAGGAATCACTGTATGCAAACACCGCCGCACCGGTCCCACATCCTCGCATATCAAATCATGGACTCAATCACGGACACGTTACGTCCAGTAACGCAAATCATGGTTTCAACGACGTCAAACAGTTGAAAGAAACCCCTCCGGCGATCACGCCAAGAAACCGGTTACCACATCAGAACTACGCTCAGGTGAGGTCCAAGGCGCAGGATTTCAAGGGCGCAGCTGCACTGATGTCCAATAGCGTGTACGAAGGAGATCTGCTAGAAACTCATCATGAAGTACCTCAGATTGAAAACATTCCTCCCGCGTGGTTTCACGCTGGTAACTATGCCAACAATAATGGATTTACCGAGTGGGACAATTCGACGGAGGGAAACTTTCTTCACGGTCCCGTGATGAGGCGACTTCCGGTTGAGGCAGAGGACGGTCAGTCAGAGGACGTGGCACGTAGGGAGGTCATGATGTCATCGCTGAGACTGAGGCGACGCAAATCTGAACCGGATTACGTGAACATCTTCATGCGTGGAGCAGGCCGTAAGTCTGCTGGTGGTAAGCTGGAGACGATCAAGCAGTCAATACACAACAGGTTCAAGTCGGCGTTCAGCTCCAAGGCGGCATCCTCTGAAGGACGTGGTGGGGATGACAGGTATGCTGCGGATGACTTAGGTGGATTGAGGGGTGGAGAGAGGATTTCACCGCTAGAGGTCTCCGGGGGCGGATATCGTGACATGCCCGACTGTCTGTCTCATCATTATCTTTCTCCTCCGAGGGGAAACAACAGTACGTCTCTTGCTACTTCCGCCTGGTTGTGTGACGGTAAGTTCACTTTTAAACATCAAATTAACTATTTAAATTATGAATATAATTCATTTATTTATTTTTTTCGTTTTTTCTATGTGAGAACTCTTTTAATATACAATAAACAAACAGTGCAACAATAGCAAACCAACAGACTTTAAGTCTGGAATTTATTTGTAATTGAACTTTTTGTTGAAGTAAGAGAAGCATGCTCCGTCATTGGTCATGTACAGACAACTCATACCATACGCCAATGTTCAATGTATTTCTACCAGCAATTTCTATCATCTCAATTCTCTGGTTTGTGCTAGACTGGTCAGAACGCGCACTTTTTGGGCTTATCCTGTGATATTTCAATATAATACATGATATTATTGTATATGAAAAATATGTCAAAATATAATCTAGGACATTTTGATTTGATAGATTTTGATTTTACTTTTAACTATTAAACGAGATGGCATCATATTTCAATGCGTTTTAACGGCTTAAAGAAAGTAGACTTAAAGAAAGAAAGCATTATAACTTAAAGAAAGCACAGTCACTTATGCACTCAACTGGTGTACAAGAGGTCCTGGGTTCAAATTCAAGTTAGGCTGTGTTATAAGTAAATAAAATCAGGCCAAATTGTATGCGCTCTGCACGCACTGTTACCAAGCAGTATAAATAGGTAGCTGCAAAAGCCAATGTGAATAAAATATAAAAAGATAGCAGACTGATGTGGTTGTCTGGCACACTGGCGCCGGTGTGACACCGGTTATGTGAATTTATGCATTTTGCAAGGTTTTGTTCGGAGATCAGCTGCAGGCAACGTTCTACCCAGAAGACGCCAGATACTTTATTTCCTTTAGAGACTTAAATATTTTATTATAAGATCATTCCGGGCACAAACTTTTGACTGATTTCATTATTAATACAATTATTATAATACATAAATAGAATTATTATATTGACGATAGACAGATGAAACACAACGATCTATGCTTGCTTGATTGATTTCAGGACATTCTGGGTTTGACTTTGACGGCTCAGAACTAAGTAGCGCTCAGTCGACACCTTCCTCCCAGACTCGCCAGTTCCAGACCCTCGTCATGCCGTCCAGGGTCCCCCAAGCCCCCACATTTCATCCCTCTTTGAGGAAGAAGAAATGGAACGACAAGCCACTTACTGCTGCAGACCTTTGCTATACTCCACACATTGGAGCGGGGGACAAGAACACCTGGTATGAATAACATTTCAAAGTTGTACTCGCAAATAAGTTTTAATTGTATCTATTTTGTTTTCCCAATGAAAATTGTGGAAATCAATTGTGAAAATGTAATTTCCATGAAAATGATATGTTTAAACATGATTTTCTTCGTTTATAAAATCATATATTTTTGAAAGAATAATTTTTCACATATTTTCAATCTAAACAAAATTGATCAGGCTGTAGCACAGGCGCGTTTCTGTGTTGTTGTAGGTTAGTGTCAGCTTTAGACGATACACCATCTCATTCTCAGCAGCAACAACAGCAACAGCAGCAACAGCTGTCGGTGCAACAAAGACCTATGTCAATGTTGACAACAGCGTACGGAACAACGTCGTCCGAGTCGTCAAACGCAATAGCGAACAAAGTAGCTGGCACGCTTCTTCAACAGGTTCGTCTCACTGGACGAATTACTATCTTAAAGGACACCATGTTCTACAAGGAATTTAACATATTTTCTATTTTGTCAAATACTATTAATTTTTTATCATTACTTTGGGATGATACATTCTAGAATAGATATGTGTAAAATTGTGTATGTTATATATTGTATGTACCTAAATTACATTGGATATTTGACGTGTGTGTGGGAGGTATAAAAAACGGCAAACAGATTGTGATGACGTCCCACTCACTTACTTTCACTCGAGGAGCACACACATGAAAACATACATACACGCAAATGCACAAACTCACATGCAATATGCATGCATTTATAGTCTGCCGTGTCCTGCATGCATTTATAGTCTGCCGTGTCCTGCATGCATTTATAGTCTACTTGTGTCGTGTATGCTATTGGAACACTTTGAATATGGGTGATTGTAATGTAGTTTAATTAAACATCATTACAAAAAAATTAATTATAATAATATAATTAATTGAAGACTGACTAATTAATTTGTTACTGTATTTTGTTACTGTACTTTGTGACTGTACTTTGTGACCGTACTTTGTGACTGTACTTTGTGACTGTACCGTCTGATTGTGCTTTGTGACTGTACTTTGTGACTGTACTTTGTGACTGTACTTTGTGACTGTACTTTGTGACTGTACTTTGTGACTGTACTTTGTTTAGATGCACATTGAACAGTTTGTTTTGGAGAACTTGAACGAACATCGAAAGGGTCTGCTGGGAAAGCCAGTCTCTGTGGGACACATGCTCTGTTGGACCAAGGTAGATTCATATTCATTAAAATTTACTGTCAGAATTTTTTAAATCATAATATGTAATAATAGTACTAGCGGTGTTTTTTAATTTTAATTGTGCAAGTGTAGCGCTATATAAACATTTAACAGGGACCTTGGCAGGGGCCTTTAGCAGGACATTTTATAACTGAAAGTTTTCTTGGGGCTTGCTCAGACTACCAATGGGGGCATAAAGGCCCTGACCTTTATTACACACTGATGCAAATATAGTGCATGCAACATTAAGTTGTAAATGTAGAAAGTTTCTTTGTTAAGATTCTGTCTAGTTAATTAGCGAACATTTAGTCAGTCAGGTAAGAGGATTACATCAGTTGTCCAGTGCGTTCGTAACAGGGCCGTATTTAAGGGGGGGGTCGGGTCCAAAAACCCCGCTTTTGTTTTTCTTGAAATTTATAATGAAAAAATGTTTTGTGAAGAAATTTTTGAAAATGTCGTAAATTTTTGTTGAGATCAAACCACCCGTCCAAATGAACATTTTGAAACAAAGGTCGTCACAAATTTTCAACCCCAAAAAATTGAATCCTGGCTACGGCTTCGTCATCATTCGTCAGGGTCAGAAAGAATTATTAAAATTAAATTCAAAATAAATTATTAAATTAAACAGGCTAAAATATTTCATTTAAGCTTTTCCATTCGAGTCCACGAAAATTGTACGAAGTCATTGTGAATGGTCTAGACTGTCATCGTTTGTTTTATTAATAAAATGTTATTAAACATCGTGCGTTTGTTTTATTTGTTATATTAAATGAGCGTTTTATTTGTGCGACAAATTCTTTTGCAACAATTCGTGCAACTATATGCACAGATTTCAGACTGGACTGATAAACTCTTGAATAGATTCAAAATAGCCTGCACTGCAATATTTTATTTCGTTATCTTAGACAACATTCAATTGAACTTGAACAGCATGATCGCATTACCCAGTTTGTTCATTAACGATCTGAACTGCTCTGCGTTGGACTTCTTTTATATCACGTACTGATTTCACACTGCTGTTAGGACGCCATCCAGAAGCCGATGATTCGGTCCACGAGCAAGCTGGTAAAGCGTGAGGCTGTGGAGATCTTCAAGCTGATCCAGGCTTACATGGGAGACCGTCGTTCCAAGGACCCTCCTCTACAGATCGCCCTGGATGTCGTGACGAAGGGCTGGATGTTCGTCGAACTTCGAGATGAGATCTTCATCCAGCTCTGTAGACAGACCTCGAGGAACCCAGTAGAGTAAGTGTGGACTTTGCATGGACCTTGTGCAGACCTTGTGTAGACCTTGAGCAGACCTTGTAGACCTTGTGTAGACCTTGTGTAGACCTTGTGTAGACCTTGTGTAGACCTTGCATAGACCTTGTGTAGACCTTGTGTAGACCTTGCATAGACCTGGTATAAACCTTGTGTAGACCTTGTGTAGACCTTGTGTAGACCTGGTGTAGACCTTGTGTAGACCTTGTGTAGACCTTGTGTAGACCTTGTGTAGACCTTATGTAGACCTTGCGTAGACCTTGCGTAGAACTTGTGTAGACCTTGCATAGACCTTGTGCAGACCTTGCGTAGACCCTGTGTAGATCTTGTGTAGACCTTATGTAGACCTTGTGTAGACCTTGTGTAGACCTTGTGTAGACCTTATGTAGACCTTGTATAGACCTTGTGTAGACCTTGTGTAGACCTTGTGGAAATCTCGTGTAGACCTTGTATAGACCTTGTGTAGACCTTGTGTGTTTCTTGCCAATTCTAGAAATAGTAGTAATAAATTGCAACTCCTCGCTTCAGTTGTTATAAAGAATAAAAGAATTAAAGGCTAAACTTTAGGCTACTAAATCCTAGTGATGCATTAGTATTCGTGTGAATTCTTCTTGAAACTCTGAAGCTCATTCAAAGCTTGAAGCTTCCTATGTGGCTACATTCGTTAAATTCTTGTCCAATGTTTGGCTGAAGAATACTGAATAAGAAGTGTGTTCTGAGTGGAGAGGAACTGAATTCTGTGACTTAAGTCAAAAGTACATCACAAAACTTGAAAGCTATTCTATACATGAACCTTTGATTTAATCAATAATGATTCTACTGTTTATGCCACTGTAAATTTGAGAATATACACACGATTATTTTGATGCTCTTATATTATTTGTGAGTATTTTGAAATACTATTGACAAGGAATGAAGATTTTACAACGATGACAATGATCATGGTCAAGCTCTCACCTGATCCTCTCACTTCATATTCAGAAAGTTTAATTAGGATAAATTATGGAATTTGCTAAAATCCCAATGGACTTGTGAATTAAACGTTGTGATTAACAAATTGTTGTTTATCAAACAGAGGATATTTGATGACCTACATTTTGATATGTTAATATCAAGTACAAATTAATATGTTAATATCAAATACAATTTGAAATGTTGATACAATATGTTAGGACAGTAAAGGATAGTGAATATGATGGCGAACAACGACGACGACGATGATGATGATGACGATGATGAAGATGATAACGGCGATGATGATGATGATGATGATGATGATGATGATGATGATGATGATGATAATGACGATGACAGTGAAGATGATGATGAATGTGTTGTGTGAGCAGGGAAAGCACTGTGCTCGGCTGGGAGCTGCTCGGTATCTGTCTCGCGTTCTTTCCTCCCTCAGCGAAGTTCTACTCCTACCTCGAGGGGCACATCCACAAGACTACTGATTCGTACAGTCACTTGGACAACGTACATCAAACCATTATCTTATCTCTTATCTCTCTCATCTTCCTTTTCTCTCTAGTAACTTCATTATCTTATCTCTTATTCCCTCCGATTGTTCTTGTCTTCCTGTCTTCTCCTCTTATCCCCATACATTCTGTCATATTCTGCATCCATTGCCTCATCTCCCTATTTTCTCTTTATACAGTACATAGTATATCAGAAATAAAGCGTCATGGTTAAAAAACTGATTTCAATTTAATGCATCTGTAAGTATCGAGGTTTCTATCAGTGCACGTGAAATCGGTGCAGCTGACGAGTATTTCCCCAAGCTTTGAAAGCCTATCTCTGTGCAAGAAGGCAATGTGCAATGGCACATCGCCTTCTTGCACATGGACTGGCAATTAAACAGATTACTTCAGACCGCACACAGGAATTTGAGTTTCGTTAAGAATTTTTGCGCTATTCAAATGATTCTACCTCGTTGAGGTTCTAACCTCACGCCCTCGAATGTCTTGTATGCCGATCAATTGTCAGGGATGATGAAATAGCGAGGGAGCGGGTGCTTGGACTGGATTTACATGACCTGCATAAATTTGTTCAAAATTATGTTCTCATGGTTCACACAATTTATCTTAAAATTGTGCAATAGTATTTTGGTGCTTGATTACTTTTTTATGAAATACAGCAAGTACGATATATGATATTTGTGTTATTTTGTAGTCCTTAGTCTATCAGTACACAGTATGCTGCGACAAACGGCTGCAGTGGATTATACACACTGGAGCCAAGAGGGGTTTGAGGAAACCGAACGCTGACGAAATTGAACAGGCAAAGGTTGGAAACCTTCACTCACACGAGTATTTCCCGTTGATATATACGTTGTATTCATCAACTTTAGTAAAGCATCGTTTACGAGTTTAATTTCCTGCATTTTCCGGGTAAAGAGTATATTGTTCACGCTCAGTTTCATCTGTCAGCAAGCTATGTCATTTGGTGTCATCTGCATAGTTCTCAAGTATAACTAGGATAGTAAACTGTCATCTTGACGGGAAGAAATGGCCCTTGACCATAATATAGTGGTCACTGAAAGAGGATCAAGCCACAGATTATGTACAGGCTACGCTTCATGTTACTTTACTACAAACTGTGGTAAATATGGACAAAATTGGTTGCCTAAATTTGGTTTATTGTGAATTTCTGGAGCTGAATTTTCCTTTGTCTGATACACTGAAGATTACTGTAGCAGTTGTGATTGACTCCGACTAGCCATTCTTAAAAAATAGAATAACATATGTTTTAGGCATAAAATGGATAAAGTACGTGTTATTAATTCTAACTGTGCTGCAAAAGATGAATTCTGATGAGTTAAATTATTTCAAAACTGTAGTGGAGTCACATTAAATCATCACTCATTAATTATCCACTATTTGCATTTGTCAGTGATGAGCATAGGTATAAAATTTCACATGTCCCTGAGGGCTCATCAAATCAGGATTTTTTTACGACCGCACAGTCTTTTTCCGCCGCCAACCGTACAGGGCACGGGGTGATTTTCCTTCCTCAGGAAGTTATTCTGCTTCTTGATTTGGTCGTGCCAGCAAACCTCGTCTCACCCACCAGCGTAAAGGAACCAAATAACAGATGGTAGCAGTCTAATCTCATACTGCAGCCCTGTTTATTATGCGAGCCATTAGTCGACAATTAAGCATTTCACCGGGTTTCGCATTGTCAGAATTTTTAATTCAGGGGTAATTGGACTTTAAACTTTTTAGTAGATAAATGCATATCTTATAAGAATTCTAGCATAGTACCATCCTTATATTTAATAGCCCAATAATCTTACGTGTTCTTGAAGTAAGTAATGGTTACATTATTAATTTTTTGAATGTTTGAAACCCGCGCACTGATTTGGTTTACTATAGTTTTGTTCTTTTTGTGTGTTGCGCTGCAGAAATCCCTTGTAGAGCCGTCGATGTTTGGCAGCACCCTGGCGGAAGTGATGATACTACAGAGTGCACGGTTTCCAGAGCGACGGTTGCCATGGATACAGACTACTCTCAGCGACCTGGTACTGCGACTGCGCGGTGATCAGACAGAAGGAATATTCCGGTAGGTGGCAGAGTATATATTGACATTTGTGAAGATGCTGTTAATAAATTCATTGGTCCAACCTGCAGACTGTTGTAGATGAGATATCAAGAGACCGCTACAACAAGCCCCCTTCCAAGCACGAGTAAAACATTATGCCCGAACCAGGAATCGAACCCGGATCTCCCGCACTGAC